>JAUCNQ010128501.1:0-10025 GCA_032352715.1 Bougainvillia muscus | reverse complement strand
CGGGTACCAGTTTTACAAACACGGGTAGTACAATAGATTTTAATGCGTTGTCTATCTTTCCCTTTTATATATCTATGGAATTTCCATGCGAATTTTGTGAACGGCTCCTCACAGAACACTTTGTGGACGGCCCCTCACAGACCACTTTGTGGACGGCCCCTCACAGACCACTTTGTGGACGGCCCCTCACAGACCACTTTAAAAACTTGAAGGTCTGTTTAACTATATAACAATAGACTCAAAACGCACATGTCAATATTTGTCAACAATTGTTTGTGTTAAGCCTTCTCTACACATCGGTGTAAACAAATATATACTATAAATAAACTTCCTACATTTATAACCCCCTGAATACAACCTACAACGTGCTTATAACAAATTTGTCCGATGTTCATTTCCTTCTCGCATAAAGGCAGATTTACTTAATTCCATTGCTTAAAATATAATTCAATGTCTTAATCCAAATGTATGAAGTTGCTATATAATCGATTTTCATTGACCTAAGATGACGTCGTAAGATGACGTCGTAATGTCTTCATCAACCATTCAAATAGTTCGTTCATACAAAACAACTTATAAATAAGTACCTAGTGTAGAAAACAAATGCAGCATCCGGTAAGTTGAATCCCGTCTGTTGTTGTAGTGTAAATGTGCCCTAAAAATACCTACTGCAAGAAATCGTACTATTTTCATTCAGAAGGGTGTGTCAGTGCAGATTCAAAGACACTTCCTCTGAGATGAAATATACAATTTGCCATACTAATTTTAAGAACAATACACTTTTCTTTTTTATATAAGCAACAATTTTATAACCGTTTGCACCTGACGACCCCTCCCCCTGGCTACGCCTCTACACTACAACCTTGTGTCAAAGACCTCATAATTTTTCCTTTTTTGCTTTAACAGTTGCTTAACGTCATCACGTCAATTCTGAAAGAAAAACAACGAAGGCGTAATTCTGGGACCTTTTATTGTTTAAACCAAGGACGTATGACGTCCTTGTTCAAACTTACAAATGAATGAATGGCTCTATGTTTTAAGGTGCTTTTGGTATCAAGTTGCCTAAATTCATACTGTTTGAAAACTGGTTGCAGCTTATAAAATTGTTGCTTATATAAAGAAATCAGTGTACTCAAATTTCGGTTTACGATAAGCAACATTGGTACTGGGACTTGACCTTAGTTGCTTATAAAAAAGTGTATAAAACAATAGGTATCACTTCGAACAGGATCATTTTCAATATCAGGCGCGGGGTGTTCTGTAAACTCAGTATTGCGTTAGCACTTAACTAAAATCCACCATCTTATCTAGAAATATTGCCAAAACGTTTCAAACATAATAAGGCGAACCATTCCAAACAATCATACCAAAAGTCAATCCTCTCTGCTTGTAAAACATTGATTTTGGCACATAGCAGCCGTTATTGAAATTATAGAGTGTGATTAATTGTTATTAAAAGTTTGTTCTTTTTTGTCATTCACCACATATGTTACGATTCCATACAACTAAGATAGACGTAACCAACGAATCAATACCGTAAATTGGACGAATATGATTTCATTAGTCAGTGACATCATGATTAATAAATCAAATATATTTACTTCATACTGGATGACACGACTTGTTTGAAAATGCATGTTTAGGCTAGTAAGTTTTATTTATGAATGAACTAAAACGATGAATGAAGTCGTAACTAACCCCTCCTTTACGTTGATGACGTTTTAACGTCATCTCATCGCAATAGATGCGCAATTTTAATAAGGACATCACCACTGGGATATTCGACACTTTTATACACTTCAGACACTCGACATGACACCTTGCGGATAGTACAAAATCAGTAATAATGAAACGAGTTTTTAAATTGTATTGACTTTCCGAACTCTCTATGGTCTCATCTTTCTGATTTTCCAAGTAAAACTGATTATTTCTTACACGATAGTCAGAACACTGCATCGGGAGGATAGATCCACCTAAAGCTACAGGACCTATTGTCCAGGCCAGTTATTGGGTTAATGTTCTCCAGAGACGTGTTTCCTGAATTATCGTCGGTTCTGTCCAAGCTTTTTAAGAAGTGTGTAGTGTCTCTAAATCGTGTTTTCCTTCCATTTGCGATTCTCGTCTTTAATAACTGTGATGATCAGTCCGTGGTTAATGACCAATTAGTCTTCTTCTTCTTCTTCTTGTTATTGATCAATAAAGTGTTTGGGTCTTAAAGCCAATGATACTTTCGTAAAGCACCTTGATTCAAATTGCGTGTTTTCTGACTCCCAGTATCGTTTTCGTACTGGTTGATATACTGCTGGTACATTCAAAGCCCGAAAAATACGATCAGAGAAGAAACTAGCTACCTACTGTCATCTCTGGTCGTATTTTTCGGGCTATGAATGTATTAAGTTAGGAAAGAGCTGTTGCCACGTCATCTCTATGACCTTTGTTAAGGTTCGAGATGCCTGACTCCTAAAGAAGAAGCTTCGGGCTTATGGTGTTACTGGTCGTATGTTTGATATAACACCCTCGTCTTTATACACTTTCTTCTTTTTATCAATGATCTTCCTGACCTTATCTTACACATGCTTGCTTATCTATGCTGATGACTGGACACTGTACTCTGGCTTATTTGACAATATTGAGATTGCACCTAACCTTGAATATGGACGTCAAGGACGTTGAAATGATCTTCGTTTTGTTGTTGAATGGAGTAAAAAGTGAAGGTATACTATGAAAAAATAATGACTTTGTTCTCCATTTTATGAAGGGCAAAGCGTACTTTGGATCCACCAATAGATTTAGAATATGATTATAATTACCCTCCAAAAAATTCATATCATAATACGAAACATTTTCATAACAGAAGGAGTACAAAAACACTCCTTCTGTATGAAAATTGATACGAATTTCGATACGAATTTTGTGGATATGGTCATTAATTTCTTAATTGTTTAAATTTGGTGATGAAAAAACAGTAATGAGCAAAGAGCGACGTTAGCAGTGTGCGAGACATACATGAGACATACATCTCTCGCGTGTGGAGACATGTCAGCAATTAAGATTTACATCAAACTTATGAGATAACCTGATGATCAAATCAATCACTAATTATATGCTTTTCTTGCCACCGATAATTACATATAACGAGGAAATGATCTGATAAAAAATAACGATAAGAAAATAAATCACTTCCTTGAAAAACCGTATTTTGAGACAAACCCTAATTGTTTGCAACTTTATACAGTATACATCTGATTAGCTGTTCACTGGAAAAACTTCGGTCAAATTCTCGCAGGAAACTTTCTAAAAGGTAACTTTCTACAGGACACCTGTAATTAGCGGACAAATTCCTTGCCACGAACGGTATCCACAAAGTTTTTAGTTTCTACCGTGAATTATAACAGAAGTTAAGAACATATCCATTGGCATTAATTAAAACAAAGACTGTAGTCACAATAATACTAAAGGTAAAAGTTCTTAAATAATGTGATGCTGATGGTGTAGTTATAGCGATAGTTGCAACTGTATTGACTTGAGTGTTTGGGTATCAATCTATCTACCTCATATTTCAACATTTATCGGACAAAACTGACAAATCTTTGGAAAGGTGACAAAAAAATTTTCAGACTTAAAATTTTGTCCTACGAAAAGTTTTGTCCTACGAAAAATTTAGTCTAAATCTAAATTTTCAAAATAGGCCAGATTCTTTGTTTTCACTCGAAAAAAAACAGGGCATTTTGGTTTTTACTTATAAAATCAATGACTTCGGAATTTTAACACATTCCCTTAGGTCTGAAGTTCAGAGTGCATTTTTCTGGCAGAAGAATTATAATACAAACAAGGAAGACAAAACATCATGCTCTGAACGGCTCTAAATATCCATAATTACAATTTTAAGTTGGTTTTTTGTTTAAATGAAAATTCAAAAATGGACTAAAATACTCGTCGGACAAAAGTGACGACATTTTGGGAAGGTGACGAAAATTTTGTCCGGAAAAGTTTTGTCCGATAAGGTAGTTCCTTTGGAGCCATTCACTGACTAATAATGGTGTGTGGAATAGGCAAAGTTTAAAACGATGCCATACACACCGGTAAGTTAACCTACAGTTGACAATGTCGACAAGGATCAAAAGTCATTGAATAGTATTTTAAAAAACGCCACGTTACTACTTACTGTTTGACCCTTTATTTAACATGTCTACAAAATGCAGCTGTTGCAGGATTGTTAAAGCGTTTACGATCGTTTTTAATAGTGTGCATTAAAGGGTTGATATACTTTCAAAATACCTACCACTACCACTACATAATTATTCAGAACTCTCCATCGTAAGTTTTTTTATAAAGGCTAGATTCGGTTCGCTTTCAAAATACCTACCACTACATAATTATTCAGAATTAAAATGTCTAACTCTCGGGAGACAACTATTTTATGAAAATGGTACGACTTCAGATACTCTTTAGAGGGTGATATTTAAAATGGTCAAGAGATAGGGAGATATAGAGAGAAATAAGACCAGTCTCTTACCCCCAGAGAGTTTCAACTTGTTGTTAGAAGACCAGTTCTCCTGGATTTTAGTTTAAAGTAAATAAATAACTCAACGAAGGTATGTTCGTAATGTTGTTCTTGGCATAACTATTTTAAAATTGAATACACAAAAGACCACGAATACTTTTTCTCAGTCATGTCAATTCATTTATAGTTT
This sequence comes from Bougainvillia muscus, assembly GCA_032352715.1. Classification (NCBI taxonomy): domain Eukaryota; kingdom Metazoa; phylum Cnidaria; class Hydrozoa; order Anthoathecata; family Bougainvilliidae; genus Bougainvillia; species Bougainvillia muscus. The sequence continues at coordinate 5,331 of JAUCNQ010128501.1, read as the reverse complement.
GACTATCTGTTCCCCCTACTATCTGTTGACCCTTTGACCTATATTACAGAATGAGAAATTATGTAACCCCTTTTATTTAACAACCTGTTGAAATCTCAGATTTTTGCGGATTGTATGATAAAATGCTTCAAGTAAAACACAATGCGTACGATGCTTCAAGTAAAACACAATGCGTACGATGCTTTCAAAATAGTCCACAAATTAAGTATGCATAAAAATAGAATTTCAGTCGTTCTTACTACCCATTTATCGATCTTGCTGATTTCCTCCCGTTTCGGATGGAATAAAGCTCCAATCTAGCATAAAAACAATTCTACTGAATTATAATGTATACGATTTTCAATAGGAACTTTATGGATGGTCCCATACTTAAACATTCTGCAGCATTTGCTATAAAGGATTAGTTAAGTGTGTGTTAGTTTCCCTTTATGGATATTTAACAACAATCATTTATCCACCGCTTCTCTCCTTTTCCACAATACGAACATGCAAATAAGATACTAAGTTACGCCAGAGGCGGATTAAAAACATGCTTTTACTTAGAAACCGTCTCAAAAATTCGCTTTATACATTTACTTCGTTCCTGTCATTTTTCATCTCAGATGAAGTGTTATTGTGCATGCTTTTTAACACTTCATCTGAGGTTATTATGAAGCCATATTTGAAGCGAATTACGACAGAATGCGAGCATTCTGTCGTAATACCGACGTATACGGACTGAATACGGGAGTGCACGGACTGTATAAAGGTCCGGATACAGCTGGATTTTGTGCAGTGAAAAGGTCCTTAACAACTTTGAAAGGTGTACCAGAAATCAGTAACATCATACTATAACTATACTATTTTCACTACATAAGAAAGTGTTTATAGTTATATGAATGCTTAATATCTTCGCAATTGGTATAAATCATCAGATAACTTGGGGAAGTTTATGTCCGCTTTTTTATTTAGTAAATTTATCTTTCTCACTGGTGGATCCAGCCCTAGTTAGAACATTGTGAAGGAGAACTAGCAGTTGCACTTCTTAGTAACCCTTGTTACCATCATAAAGCAATTAAAAATTAATGATTTTGAATCTTCATTTTACTGCTGTGACAAGGTACAAGCATGTTCTGAATCCACAGGTGCTCTATCCCAACCAACACAATTTCAAAAATGAGGTCCTGACGCCGTCCCTACGAGCTTGCAACGTCATATCGACGTCGTTGGGACGTCAGTTTTAGTGCTGCATTAGCTGGGATACATATAAAACGAACCACTTACCTACTTCCTCCTCTCTCTTTCTTTGGTGTCAGAGTTGGTACTCCTTATTAAAAAACAACTTCTTTACAAATTCTTTCACTGTTCACAACTCTAATGTGATAGACAATAAAATTTAATAAAAACAACAAACAGTCAATTTTGACAAGTAACTTTAAAAACTATCAACGAAGGAGAGAGCTTTTCCAACATTGCAAATTATAGCCACATCGTCAATTTACAATTAGTGTATATTTGATATTACACTCTATTGAATACAGAGCAAGGATACAGAAATCTAATACAACCTAATCATTAACCACCATAATACGGAAGCATCCCTCCAGAGGTGTTCTTCAAAATATCTGTTCGGTAAATATGTTACAAATCTCTAAAAAATCGAGCCTGGTGGAGTGCATTTTTAGCATTGTTGCAGGCTTTAAGCCTGCAACAATGTTAAAAATGAACTCCACCAAGGACACTTCTGTAGGAATATTTCAAATATTTACCGAACACATAATTTGAAGAAACCGTACAGATGGCTGCTTCCGATAATAGTGCATCCAAAACATGCTTTCATAACCTAGTTAAAACAATAAAATGAAGACCAAGACTTTTAATAGTATAACAGTTAACGGCTAATGATCATTTGTTAATTATTAATATAAATGAATAGTTTCACTTTTCCGTCTTGGTGCTCTGGCTATGTATAAATTCACCACGTGGATTGTCGTTTGTAAACGCGTATTCTAGAAAGGCAGTACTTGCATGCGATATTGAACATACATGCGATATTGAACATGCATGCGATATTGGATCATTTTAATGGCAAACTTCCTATTAACCCCCATCGTTTTTGGTATTTTAAGTTCAAAATAAATTTTGCTGATCGATCTCAGTGCAAGTGCTATGTATTGCACGTGATGGTGGTCCAAATTAAGCCTTGTAAACGTAGTATTGAATCGATTATGCTATTGATAACACTCCTCCGTGGATTACAATTTTAAAATATTTGATGGAATAACAAACAAAAATTATTTTATTTATTTATTTATTTTCAGGAATATGAGAGACATAGATAAGCAATTGAAAAACAAACTCAACGTGTTTTAAACCGTTAACATTGATATTCTGTTAATTAGTTATGAAAGCGGAAGAAGATAGAACATAGCATAAAACCAACACAGTGCAGACTCTAGTACAAGTCCTACTGCGTTCGTATGAAGATAAATAATGGTTTAGAAGCATAAAAGCAATCTTAAAATAGTCTGCCATACATCTTTTCCGCATGTACGTTCCCCATAATTTTTGAACATTGCATTTTTATTGAAAAGCGTTTAAATTTGTTTTATGTGGGGAAATTAGACACCTAATTATACAACTATAGTGGGCCTCTGACTAATCACTAAAACAGGGTCTCCTCATTTTAAAATCCATTTTTCGACGTCCGCACTTCTTCTGAATGACACCAAAAGGCTCCAGAATTATTCCTTTAAGTTATTTTCCTATCAAAATTTAGTTTACTCAAATTTAGGTTTATGCTAAACAACTTTTAGTACTGGGACTTGGCCTTAGTTGCTTATAAAAAAATGTGTATATAAATTTCCATACGAATTATTTTGTGGACGTTCCTTTATTACACGTTATTTTGTGTTTTTATTAGGCCGGGTGTGCTTATTTTTTACTAAATTTCAGCCTCAAATGTTCTTATTGTGATCTTATGGGGATAAGTGGTGTTCTTGTGATAATACGTGCTAAGATGAGTTTACGGGAACTATTGTGAAGAATATAACTACAATCGTGTGCAAAAATATATGGACAAATCAGGTAAATACCTGTAAAAGGCCCCCAATTTATTTGGTAAACAAGTCGAAATAGCAGAAAGCACAACATTGATATCAGGGGATTTAAGCAGTTTTTTCCGATATACTTTGCACACGATTGTAGCTAGATCTAATGTACTTGATTTTTATTGATTGGAATCCTGAAAAGGAAAAAGCTTGTTGTCTTTTGTGTATGACGCTGAGCATTCTTAAGATGTTCTTAATTTTTGACCATTTTTTAGCCTAAATGCCCTTATAAACTGGATTTTGATAACAAAGTGTGTATTACAGTTAAAAAGGTTTTTAATAAAAAAACATTGATGGTCATTTAGTTAATTATCGCTACTTACTTTTTAATTTCTGCATTATAATTGGTTTTACAAAAACTTTAATCTTTGTGATGGAGATCAAACAAAAACAGTTTAGTTATCCTACTGTATCAAAAGTGTGTCTAAATTGGGAGATCTAAAGTCATCCATTTTCAATAATAAAACAAGTGGTCATTAGCCAAGTAAACTTTCTTACTGAGGTTCAAACCTTCACTATGCACTGTTTTTATAAGCAACTAAGTACTCAATAGTTGCTTAACGTCAACACATATATAGTAATTTTGTAAGGAAATTAACGAAAAAGGGTATATTCCGGGACCTTTAAAAACAAGAGATACCCTTTTTATATTAAGATAAAATATTAAGTTACTTATGGTTACAAAGTTGAGTATCAAAAGTTGCTTAAAGTTCGAGTAATACATATATAGTGGTTGCTTATAAAAAAAAAGGTGTATTGTTTGCTAGTAAAATACCGGTTTGGCCCTGAATAAAGTTGTAGCTTAATCTGGCATTAATATTTTAACCAATAAAAATTGATTAAAAATCGTGGTGAAGAAATTGATTAAAATTATAACTGACCAATAGAAATCACGATGATTTCTATTGGTCAGTTATAATTTTAATCAATTTCTTCACCACGATTTTTAATCAATTTTTATTAAGTAATTAGAAATTAGCGACTTTGAGTTACTATTTTACTGATTGTGGGGGTAGGTTAACACTGGAGGATCCAGCCCTAGTCAGAGCAACACAAGGAGAGCTAAAAGTTTTAATTCTTAATAGCTTTCTGTATGATGATGGTCTTAAGAGACCATCATCATACAGAAAGCAATTAGAATTAATAATTTTGAGTATGCTTCGAATCTCCACTTCATTGTTGTGACTAGGTAAAAGCATGTTCTGAATCCGCCTCTGGTTGAAACGCCTCTGGTTGAAACGCCTCTGGTTGAAACGCCTCTGGTTGAAACGCCTCTGGTTGAAACGCCTCTGGTTGAAACGCTGTGGTAATTAAGTGTAGTCACCTAGTCACTAAACATATTAAAAATAAAATCTCTAATTAAAACAGATTGTTCATTTTATCTTGCAATTAAGAATATAATCATCACATCCTTTTCGTTTACAATTACATCATTCTCAGTCAATTAATAGCCTTTGTTCTTATATCTGGTTTTGTTCGACAAGTTTCAGGGAAGTTAAAAGAGAAGGAAGTTCATTTTATAATAGATGTTTTTATAATGAGATTTTTTAACCCTTACACGTCCACCAGAAAAAGGCTGAAATCGAAAGCTATCTCAAGCGCGCGCCTCGCGTTCCGCCCTCTCGCCCCCTAGGTGTGAATAGGGGTGAATAGCTTACTTGGTAAGATGGTGTGCTGGTAATACATTGATGATAAACGCTACAGGTTCGAATTTTCATTGTTTTATTGTAAAGAGAGTAAGGTGGACATGATACTCGTCCAGGGACATGGTGTTGTTAGTCCATTAGAACCTTAGTTAGCTTAGAAGTTGGTAAGTTAACATTGATATTTTAAATGATTTTAATGGTAGAAGTTAGAGCAAGAATATAATGAAATACTTTAGTATAATATGATGAAACAATAAGGTACGAAAACTACTGCAATGCTACGTGGTTTTTAATATGAAGCAGACAAATAAGAAAGAACAGAAAGATAACATTTATCCTTATTTAAGAAAGTCCTCAGTTCGAGACCTACATCAGGATTTCGGCCCTTATTCGAATATCCCATCCAGATCTTATGGAGAGATGTAGGTGGGCCAGCGGCACCTTCCCAGGATTGTCGACAATTCGAAAGATACCATCCTTGTTAGACTAGCAAGCGTCTCTTTTCTTTTCACCGCCAGAAACAACGTTTGTTTATAAGCGGTCCTGAGTACTAAAGAAATTTTGAGCGGTCCTTGTAAAAAAATCCGAACGCAAAC
>JAUCNQ010128490.1:0-10026 GCA_032352715.1 Bougainvillia muscus | reverse complement strand
TTACGTAAAGATTGCCTGTATTCAACTCATCGGATACCCTTCTATCAAGATTAGACCATAGTACTAAAATCAAAACAACTATCTTTCTTCTAAATGTCACTTACCATAATCACCTGCAACATTGGCAGATCCAGCCTTAGGCAAAGCAACACAACAGAAAACTAGTAATTTTAATTCTTAATAGCTTTATGTATGATGATGGTCTTGAGAGACTATCACCATACATAAAGCCATTGAAAATTTTACTGTTGTGACGTGACTTACCTTTTCATCCACGACATTTTTATTATCAGTACTATTCTTTTTACTTTTACTATTAGACTTAATTGAAACTGGTTGCTTTTGTGTACTAGTACAACAACCAAAACAACTATCTTTCTTTTTGTGTTCTCGAAAATCAAAACATTTAACCTGAACTTTCTTCTTCTTATCCTTTGGACTAACTTTCTTGTTGCTCTCTTTCTGTTCTAATTTCGATTCTACTTGACTAGATGTTATAGAATTTGCTGTTTGTTTACTTTTTTCATTCTTTAATTCTTTTTTACGAGAACTGCTTCTTTTTAACAGTTTTGGACTAACTAATTCATTTTTGATAGCCTAAAATATAAACTAGAACGCTTGGAACGCTAGATAATAGGCTTTGTTAGGAACCGTCCACTAAATTCGTATCATTTTCGTCACAGAAGAAGTGTCTTTGTGCATACTAAATATGCACAAAGACACTCCTTCTGTATGAAAAATGATACGAATTTCTATACGAATTTTGTCGACTGCTGCTTAGGTTTGTAGGACAGTATAATGAATATTTTATTTCATAAAATAAAGACCACAGGGGTTCATCTCAAAATTTCGCTTAAATTCGCTTCACAATTCGCTTCATTTTCACCTTAGATGAAGTGTTATTGTGTATACAAAGTAATGCACAATAACACTTCATCTGAGAAGAAAATTAATAGGAATAAAGCGAATTGTGAAGCGAATTTAAGCGAATTTTTGAGACGAACCCTAAAATGCATAGTTTCTTCTTTGATCTGATCGTGGTTTAGACATTGCAATTTATCAACTCATACCGTCCTTGTAATCTATCTATAGACCTTTAGATCAAAATGATTCAAGTGTCAGGGGATTACAAAGATTCTTGTATTTACAACAAAGATTACATCAGTCCTTTGTGTTATTTTTGCAGTTAATTCCTAAATCCGCCACAAGCCACTGGTTTACGCAGTCTAATCTACTAACGCATCAAGGTTCTACCATTGATCTCAGGATGGAACACAAGTACCATGAGTGTAAAGTGGAGAAGATACCTTTATAGATTATGCTGTGAGTAAACGTTCTAATATCTCGTTTAAGGGACCGTCTCAAAAATTCGCTTAAATTCGCTTCACAATTTTCACCTTAGATGAAGTGTTATTGTAACACGTAAGTGTTACAATAGCACTTCATCTGAGGTGAAAATTATCAGGAATGAAGCGAATTGTTATGCGAATTTAAGCAAATTTTTGAGACGGTTCCTAAGGGACCATCCACAAAACATATATCAACTTTCATAAAGAAAGAGTGTCTTTTTGCATACTTAGTATGCACAAATACACTTCTACTGTGGTGAAAATGGTACGATTTGCGATACGAGTTTTATGGATGGTCCCTTAGTTCATATTATTGTTTATATTTACCGGCATCGCTTCTCTCATAATAATATATTCTGGTGTTTGTTCAAGCTCCATTTTTTTCTGTTGTATGATCATTTGTAGCTGCATAGCATCCTATAACATTAATAAAAACTTGACTAACTAGACCCTATTCTAGATCTTTTTAAGGGTCCGACAATCTACTCCTTAAAACGAAGAAGAAATTGCCACTTTCATATAAAATAGTCTTAAAAATACCTACTTTTCAAGGGAATCTTGGTATTTTTTATGACTTTTATACATAAAAATTGGCCTTCTTCAACTAACTGGATTATGCACTTCTCACACTGTCCTTCCCCCCAGCAGACTGGGGGAGACTCAATATTTGCCTGCTTTGGGGGGAATGGCAAAATTTCTTATCATTGAGGGGGGAAAATGCTTGATCTGGGGGATGTGTTTGCTTGGGGGGGAATAGAATGTTAATAATAGTGGTAGCAAGATTGGCTGCATTCTAACAGGAAAGACACTTGACCGCAGCAAATTTTGGTGTAGAGAATCATTTTCCGGAGTTCTGGGGAGACACCATGGTGGCGCCTCAGAGTAAGTCACTAAATCTCTGCCCCCCAAAATTAAAATTCGTTCCGCCACCCAAGCAGTATTATTATTGCTCTATAACCAGTACGGTGTGAGTTCGATCCTCACTAATTCTAATATTTATAAGTTTTATTAAGCTGAAGTTTAGTCAGGAGAGTAACCGATTTACATCTTAACTTCGGAGTTGAGTTAGTGGGGAAAAAATTGGTTTTTCCTTACTAGAGGGGGTGAAAACATATGTGGGGGCCTTTACTTGGGGGGAGCTGGGAAGGTAGAACCCCAGAACCCCAGGACCCCGGAAAATGATTCTCTACACCAAAACACTGTGCTTCTATTCTACATAAGACCCTACAAACACCAACGGAATCTACTAAATAAACGCACTTAATTACATTCGAAAATTGACTAATTCAGGGTTGCCACCAAAAAAAGTTCTTTAAATTCCAGGACTCCTAAAATCCAGGACTTTACCAGGATTTTTGATGAAATTCAAGGACATTCAAGGAATTTTAACGGGCTAAGATTATATCAAAGGTTAGCTAACTTTCCTTTTTCGACTAAACGCATTTACGGGCATTACAACTTAATATTTATTTCGATACAACATTTGAACTACGGCACTTGAGTTATTAAAAATGGTACGATTTAAAAACGATAGTTTGAAACTGGAAAACGATATCTTACCGTATTTTGTTGTGTTCCAGGGGGATAATATAGCCGAGCATTGTCAAAAATAAGATTCATGTCTTTCACCAGAATGTTTAAATCATTGAAGTATGACGACTGAAAAACAAACATTAATACAGTTCGGTGCCAAAGATGCTCGAACAATGATTGGCAATCACAGCGGAATGAGTTAACACAGTTCTACGTTTAACCAAAACGTTTAACCAAAAGCATGTTCCTGAACTTTCCGTAAAACATCAAAGACTTAATAACTAATTTTTACAGACGTGCCACTCGTGATTTCATAAAAATCCGGAATTAAATCTTTACCCAATGTTCCATAAGTTTAACGTCACCAGATGTCCCCCAGGAATGCATGGCAATCAAATATGTACGAAAACAAATGTCCGGTTACGCAAAATACGAACTAACAATTTCCGGAATTCCGGAAATTTCCGGAAAAGTGGCAAGTCTGTTTTTATTAAGTCAGGGGGGGAGGGGTAAATTTGATAATTATTCTTATGTTTAAACCTACTGCAATCTATATACAATATCATAAAACCATTGATTTTTAAGCATCGACTTTGAATAATGTCTTCTGAGACAGAATTGGTACAAATTGAACTGAAACATTGGTGGACAATCCCTTAAAGATGATGTAAGTTTGTCTCTCCACTTATAGATTAAAAAGGAGACCATCGACAAAATAACGAACCGTCTCAAAAATTCACTATATAAATTCGTTTTTTTCCTGTCAATTTTCATCTCAGATGAAGTGTTATTGCGCATACTTCGTAGGCACAATAACACTTCATCTAAGGTGAAAATGAAGCGATTTGTGAAGCGAATTAAAGCTTTGTAAAAGCGAATTTTTGAGACGAACCCTAACTAACAACAACTGGAATATACAGGTATTAATCTAGAAAAGGGGGGCAGCGTACACAAGCGTTTACAGGAATTATTCCAGGAGAGGTCAGGGCATGAGTGCGATTTAAAAAAGGGGCATAATGAGCCATCATAAGGGCAAACTTACTACTTACCATCCCTCGATGGAGGGCGTTTTTGATATTTTAAGTTCAAAATAAATTTCTTTGATCTAAGAGCAGTGAATGAAGTGCGATTATCACACTCAATTATGATGTTAATTAAGCCCTGGTTTAGTAAGCGCAAAATTTTATGTAAAGGAGTCCTAAAAAATACCTAGTTTTCAAAGAAAACTAGGTATTTTTAGGGCTATTTTACATAATAGGGCCTTTTTCACTATCATAATGCAAGGAACAGTGCAAGAATGGAGGACGCTTTAAGGCCAGTATTGGTGTCAAGAAGTATACCTTAATTTTTGTTCTTAATTTGCAAAGTGATAATGGTTTCTTTACCATCTCATAATAATCAGGATAAACCCTAAAAATAACAATCGGATCATTTTTATAAAGTTCGTATGGAAATTCATATAGTAGGAGTGCTTTGGTGCATACTTAGTAAACACAAAATCACTTCTACTGTATGAAAATCATCCGTATTACCATACGAAGTTTGTGGACGATCCCTAACAATTGGATCGTTTTTACAAAATGTTGTTTGAACCTTCAGCTATTATCATCCGGATTTTAAAGGAGTAAATGCCTATTATTGAGGAACTGTCCACAAAATTCGTATGGAAATTTTGATACTGAAGGAGTGTATTTGTGCATATTAAGTATCTACAAAGACACTTCTTCTGTGATTAAAATGGCATGTTTCGCTATAGAAATTTTGTAGACGGTTTCTAATATAGTTACTTATATCAACCTTATTTCAACCTTATTTCGTCTCAAAAATTCGCTTCATGAATTCGCTTCATTACTAGTTATTTTCATCTCAGGTATCAGATTAAAATGAAGCAATGTGTGAACCGAATTTAAGTGAATTTTAGAGACGAATCCTTAGAAGGGCTTTCTGCGTAGCATTGTTTACATCACAATCTGCAGTAGTGGCACAGTGGTAACACATTGAGCTGATAATCGAGGGGTTTCCGGTTCGTATCCGGGTCGAGGATCTTCTCAGCGCAACGTCCCTGGAAGTACTGCAATCAACCTGTTCCTCTGTAAAGTGGCGATTGCTATGTTTCAGAGTCATAGCATTGACAGAGGGGTTGTTAAAGCTTAGAGATTGATTAAGAACTTGAGAGGGCTTGATGTAATTTCTCTCCTAGTAGTGGCTAGTGGTGTCGCGGAGGAGAAGTAGTGAGAGCCTTGGGAGAGGTCAAGAAGTTAAAAAAAATCAAAAAAAATCTGACGAAGCATTGCAAAGGGATCTATTTGCAACAATTTGAGCAAACCATAGATAAAATAAAGGCCTGTCCACAATTGTCAGATCTAAATTTCATTGTAACCTTGTAACATTTTTATGCGTTCAAAATATGTACAAAGACAATTCTTCGTTTTGGATGGATATTTAACCCTATGCGTAATGTTGTAAAATGGACACACATACTTAAACAATCCTGCAGCATTCGCAGCAGGATTGTTTAAGTATGTGTGACCATTTAAAAAAATTATGCACGAAAGGGTTCAAGGACAGCTGGAACAATTTTAGATAAAAACAAATTTGAGATGATTCCTAATTGTACCATATAATTGTTTAGGTTTTTCAGAAAGACAATTTATATGCATAACTGCCTAGCGTTAGTCTCAAGCGTTAGTCTCAAGCATATGTGAGATGAATAAGTTTCATTTCATTCAAAAGTGTCTATGTGCATACTTTGTATGTAGAATGGCACTTCATCTGAGATTAAAATGAAACAATTTATTTGCTTCATTCTTATCAATTTTCATCTCAGAAGAAGTGTCATTCTGCATACTTTGTATACACAATGACACTTCTTCTGAGATGAAAATGAAATGATTAAAGTGAAACTAAATGTTGAAACGAAATCTTAGATTCTTTATAGCTTTACTATGTGCATTATTTATGGGTACTGTCTACTAAATTTGTATCGCAAATCGTTCTATTTTCATCTCAGAAGAAGTGTTTTTGCGCATACTAAGTTTATGCCAGAATTCGAATTAAAAAGAAAATGTCGATTCGCTAAATATTTCGCATGATAACTTTATCTAAACAAACAGCCAATTTAGGTTTCGCAATTAAATATTTTTGACAGTGCATTGGATTCGCAAAATGTTCAACTTGCGACCTTCTAATTCAAACCCTGTAAATGCACAAAGCGGAAGCAGCCATCTGTACGTGTTCTTCAAATTATGTGTTCTGTAAATGTTTGAAAAATTCCTGCAGAAGTGTACTTGGTGGAGTTCATTTTTAGCATTGTTGCAGGCATAAAGCCTGCAACTATGCTAAAAATGCACTCCACCATGCTAGACTTTTTAGAGATTTGCTGCATATTTACAGAACAGATATTTTGAAGAACACCTCTGGAGGGATGCTTCTGACAAGGACACTTCTGTATGAAAGTTCATAAGTACCTTCTAATAGGGAGCCTTAAAAACGGTGCCGATAACTTTCTACCATACTGATCTGAAAAACTAACAACATAATTATATAAAATGGAGAAGGTATTTGGTTCAAATGTATTATTAATCATCCCGTCATCTTTGGTTGGACCAGCATGATGTGGTGATTTTGAAGGTGACGCTTTAGTAGGTTTATAATATGTCATCATTTCTTCATCGTTTACTTCAGTTTTATCAATAATTTTTTCTTTAATTTCTGGTTTTTCTTCTGTCTCTGCCTCTGTTTCTGTCTCAACCTCCTCCTCATCTTTTTCCTCATCACCCTCCTCCTCTTCCACTTCTTGATCATCCTCAACATCCTCTTCATCTTCTTCCTCTTCATCAGAGTGGTCAGAATCAACAGACATTCCACCACGAGTTGATCGTCTTACTCTGAAAGCAAATTGTGTTTTATACACAGCCAAGCAATGAGAAAATAAGAGAAATTTGGATAGTCCACACAAAATTCGTACTGAAAAATTTGTACCGATTTTCATTAAAAAAGACTTCCTCTATGATGAAAATTGGTACAATTTGTGAAACTGATTTTGTGGACCTTATCACGTAAGTAATTATACACAGGGAAGAATCATAACTAATACTACTTCTAATGTTTTAACAAATTAGTTTATAATTTTTTGAACCTAATTAGGAGCAGTCTCAAAAATTCGCTTCATAAATTCGCTTCATTCCTGTCAATTTTCAACTCAGATGAAGTGTTATTGTGCATACACTTCATCTGAGGTGAAAATGAAGCGATTTGTGAAGCGAATTAAATTGAATATTTGAGACGAACCCTTATGATTTACTACAAATAATCTTCATATTAAAGAAAGTATTTGCTTAATGCCATTTTACCATTTGATAAATCATTTCAAATAAGGTAATTCATATTCAAAACAATGAGCATCTTGATGTTGTAGTACAAAACGATGGTGCAAAACGATGGACATTGGAATAGAAGATGTGGTGTAAAACAATGGGTGTCGCAATAATGTTGTGCAAAACAATAGGTATCGCAGAAATTTGGTAAAACAATAGGGACCGTCTCAAAAATTCGCTTCAAAATTCGCTTCATTCCTAATCATTTTCACCTCAGATGAAGTGTTATTGTAACACTTAAGTGTTACAATAACACTTCATCTAAGGTGAAAATGAAGCGATTTGCTAAGCGAATTTAAGTGAATTTAAGCGAATTTTTGAGACGGTCCCTTGTGATGAAGAAAGTTGTTTTCACAATATTTATCTGCAACAGAGCATTTTGGATACTGACTAGAGGAAGAATTTAAACTTACGGTTGAGGTTGACTTCTTAGTCTTGGACCACTAGTACCTCGTTTGATTTCATTCTTTTTAGCAAAAAAAGCTCTTTTTAAACTTGTCGCATCCTAAAATATAAATATAGGCAAGAGTATGACTCGCCCTACTGGTTGTAGAACAAACTGTTAACCATCTAGGCCCAACTGTTTTAACAGTGGATTAAACTCTGATTAGTAAGAGTTTGTCTAAAGAAATTCGCTTAAATTCGCTTCATAATTACTTACGTGTTACAATAACACTTCATCTAAGATGAAAATGAAGCGAATTATGAAGCGAATTGCTAAGCGAATTTAAGTGAATTTTTGAGACGGACCCTAATAATAGTATTAAATCTGATTTCTTATCAATTCTGATTGGTTGAAGGTTTGAATACTAGATTAAGCTAATCCATATTTACTCCAGTTTCGAACAACTGGGCCTTTCCAAATAACCTCAAGAAGCAAGAAGTTGGTATGAGTTCGATCCTCACTGCTTCCAATTATTCACATGAAATTTTCTGTGTGAGTACAAAACGATTATGTGCGTCATTGAACATATAGTGGCAGAAGTTCGCTTCCCAAACTGCCACATATGAACCGACAAACTTTAAGTGACTTATAGTTTTTAAAACAGAAGTATCTTAGCAATATATACTGCTAAATAAAATTTGACACATGAGATTAAGAACAAAATGAACTATTAAGGGTACAAATATAGAAAGTTGGTTCATTTGTATCAGAGGTTGATTGATTGATTCTCGAGCAGGGGTTTAAGGAATCGTCTCAAGAACTTCTTTAGAAATTCATTTCATTGATATCAATTTTCATCTCAGAAGAAGAGTCATTGTGCATACTTAGTAGTATGCACAATGACACTTCTTCTGAGATCAAAATGAAACGATTTGCGAAAGGAATCAAAGCGAATCCTAAGCTAAACAAACAGCTTTCCTTTATTCTGGACTAGGTCATGTTAACACAGATATGAATGTTACAAAAATAATTACCTTTGAAATTTGTGCTCTTGGTTCATTGAAAGCACGAGCGTTACTAATTAATAATAACACATCATTCTCAAGTTCGTCAACATCATTATATTGCTTTGTCTAAAACGAAAATAAAAAACTCTGTATAGCAACGCATATCAATTATCTTTCAAAAAAAGTGTTTTTGGCCTGACCATATTTGGTATGCACAATAACTTTTCTTTTGTCGCTGTCAGATAGGGACCGTCCACAAAACTGGTATCCTATATCAGGCTTCGAAATTTCTTCCGTTTGCGTTAACTTTTTAGCGTTTCCCCAAAAGTCATCATTTGGGTAGCAATTTCAGAAACGGTTCCCTGAACCTTAGAAGCAAAATCGGTTCCCCTAAACGTTTCACTAGAAATGCTTACAAATACTGGAATGGCAATGATCAAGAAAAAACATTTTTATTCAAGTCATTGTAAAATATTTTATTCTATTGGAGAATTGCTTTGAAAAATTGAGAATTGAAATTTCGAAGCCTGTATATATCGTACTATTTTCATAATAGAAGAAGTTTCTTCGTGCATACTAAGGAGTCGTCTCAAAAATTCGTTTTAATTCGCTTCATAAATCGCTTCATTTTCACCTCAGATGAAGTGTTATTGTGCATACAAAGTATGCACAACAACACTTCATTTGAGATGAAAATTGATATAAATGAATACGATGGCACTCCTTCTGAATGAAAATAGATACAAATTCGGTACAAATTTTTTGGACGGTAGAGGATGGATGTAGAACAAAACTGCAAACTTGACTGTTTTATTAGAAACAATGCTTCCCAGTAGAAAGTTTCTGAGAAAAATTCAAGAGATGAACGAGAAGTACTGGTAGTAGCTGTCATCTTATTTGTGATTTAATAGCATTGAAATGATTGATAAACATTTATTATGAAAGAATCATACCATTTTCATCACAGAAGAAGTGTCTTTGTGCATACCAAGTACGCACAAAAACACTCTTTCTGTATGAAAATTGATACGAATTTCAATACGAATTTTGTGGACAGTCCCTTGCATATCGATACTACTGAATGAAAATCGATACAAATTTCCATTCATATTTTGTAGACAGACCCTTACCTGTATTTTCTTTTTGATTATTTTAAAGTCGATTGGATTCTCAATGTATTCATAATATACAGGTAATTCCTAAAATAATCATAACTGTATTATAATTCTAGTTGTTAAAGTTCACGAGTTAGGGACCGTCTCAAAAATTCGCTTAAATTCGCTTAGCAATTCGCTTCATAATTCGCTTCATTCTCATCTTAGATTAAGTGTTATTGTAACACATAAGTGTTACAATAACACTTCATCTAAGATGAA
>JAUCNQ010128468.1:0-10026 GCA_032352715.1 Bougainvillia muscus | reverse complement strand
AAATTAATGAGTTTGAGCATGCCTTCAATCTCCATTCTATTGCTTTGACTAGGTAAAAGCATGTTCTGAGTCCGCCTACGGGCAGGATCGTAATACAGCATTAATCTACTTCATACCTACAATATCGGTTTAAAAATTATAGACTTATTGTTCTGAGAATTTACCATAGCTTCGTGGAATGTGATCATATATTTAATGAGTTCTTTCTAACAAATTAACCCTATTAAGCCGGTGGAGGCATAATGGCCCGCTGCATGTTTGACCCCCTGTAACTTCTGTTGTGGTCATGCTTTCGATGTCTTACTTTGCCATATTCAATATATGCCTGTATTACGTTATCTCAGAAACTTTCATTCATATATCATCAGTAGTTAAAAAAGTACTGGCTATTGTTTGAAACCACCTCACTTTTTACTGCACTATTCCCTTTGAAATTTCTTAACCTTGTAATTGCTGTATTTCGTTCGATATTTAAGATGTAGACTTGAAACTTTGCACATGAACATCTGTTAATCTAACCTTTATTTTGAGTTCCATATCTTTTCCATTTTCGGAAAATTTTCTGGAAAAACGAAAGAGTTGCCGAAAAAATTTCCGGAAAGCATTTCCTTCTCCGGAAAACCGGTTTAATATTTTTAATATTTTACTCAATTTTCTACGTTTTTATGACGTCATCAGCGACACGATGACGTCATCATAACGTGACTCCTTATGTGATGGTGAACATTCGTGCAAAGTTTTATGTTCTGAAAGTTATTGCTTCTAAAGTTACACGGTGGGGGCCATAATGCCCCCCCCCAGGCTTTAAGAGTGTAAAAAAGCCAGGGCTTAATAGGCTTAAAGTATTGACTAAATTTGAAAAACCACAGCACTAAATGGTACATAGAGATGTTTGTATGGTTTATTTGTATGTTTGAAAAAGTTTCAAAAGATATTCATCAGGATGCAATTGCACATACCTTTTTTAAAGGACATAACTATCGGCGGACCTGCCGCCGAAATTTCAGAAAAGTTCGTAAGTTAGGTCTGCCGAAAATATTAGCCTACCGAAATTGTGCAGCTTTTTATGAGGAATGTGTTTTTGATTTATAGATTAATAAGCAGTTTTGATGCGGAAAAATTGCACTTCGTTAGTTGGTTAGCTATTATATTAACATACGTGCAAAGCACTTATAAAATAAGAAAAAGAAAAGCATTTCGTACTATATTGCTGCCAAATGAACCAAAAATAATTGCTGAATATTGCAGAAATATCAGGACTTAATTGGCCGAATATTTTTCTAAATATCCGAGAATTAAATCCGCGGAAAATGTTGTCCGCCGAAAAACTGACCAGCCAAAAATTAGGTTCTTTGAGGTATGGCACACATACTGTGTAAAATAAATTTAACCCTATTTTATTTAGGGAGATGTGTGCAAATACGGCCTTCTATGTTGTGTGCAGATCCTGTGAACACACAGCTATGTTTCAACCTTACTGAAGTTCAGAGTATATTCAAATCTCTATAAAATACCTCACAGTGGGTATTGTCTCTGAGTCTGTGGTGTAGTGTTGTGTGTGGTGTGCTTTTTCTATTTCATCTTGTCCAGATTGTATTTCAATATGCCTTTATATAAAAATCAAACTTTAAACATTCAAAGGCACTTGCACCACAGTCACATAGGAGCACACGTCTGAGTTTTGTTGTACTCCTGATTGAAGTCATACCTGCTTATACTTTCTTACATTCATTCAATTTCGGGACTACAAAATATTGAGTTTTAGGTATTCGAGTTATCAATTTATCTGTATCAAATCAATTATGTATCAAATTCAGAATTCCAGAATCCTTGTTTGGGAAGACAGGTAAGATATTTTTGATTCGTTTGCACCCTATACACTTGTGTTTGCTCTTTAGAAAAAGTACCAAAATGGGACCCTAGATCCTGATACTCGAAACCGAGTACCCTTGAGACCAGGTCCCTGGAGGCGATACCCAATACCTAAAAACCTTGACCCAAGAGTATTCTAAGTGAGTCCCGAGACCCAAACATTTTACAGACATTTTTTTAAGTTATTTTACAGTTTTCCATTTTTTATTTTTTTCTGTTATTTTTTTTTCGTTTCAGCCGCTGCTTAACCCTATAACGCCTGGGCGGATAGGGCCCACCAACCGAAACCTTTTCATACCTTTTGAAGCGCTATGCCTTAGCTGAAACTTAGTATAAATCTATTATACATATTTTGGCAAAGTTTCAGGGTCATATCATTTATACAACAAAATTTATAGATCATTAGTCAAGACCACCTATCAAAATTACTGTTAAGTACAGTCAAATCCTTACAAACTTTGAGCAAATATAACTCCAGCTCCGATTGACTTTAGGCATTGAAACTTTGCATGAGCATTACCTGTCTGAAGTTCTTCGATATTAGATATATTTAATCATGTGAGCAACTTCATAACGTCATATACAGCACTTACGTCATTTTCAGGCACTGCTACCTTAAAAAGTCGTTTACGACAAAATACTGACGTCAGCAAAAAATAATGACGTCATAATAATAAATCTTAGTGTTTTAGAAACTACATCATCGCTGCTATAACCATGCAAAGTTTCAAGTTCAAAATCTGAGCCAGTCTTGAATTAGAAAGCTCCCACTTTAATTTGGCATTTGACAATTACTCACCTCTAATATAAATCTGTTTTACATGTTTTGAGAAAGTTTCAGGGTCATATCATTTACAGAACAAAATTTATAAGTCATTAATCAAGACCACCTATCAAAACTACGGTTAGTTACGGTTAAAAACGGTCAATTTCTTACAACCTTTGAGTACGTGTAACTCCAGTTCCAATAACTTTAGGCAATGAAACTCTCAACGCCACGAAGGCATCATAAAATGTCCGCGCAGTTATCGTTCTATTTCGTAGTTTTCATGCAAGTTAGTTTTGAAAAAGTCTCATTTTAAATTAAATTCTGCCGAGTTTGCAGGTTTTGCATAAACTCAGTTAAACTACATTAAAGTTGTAGATGTTTTTTGTTAAATCCGGGGGTAATGAAAATGCACCTTTTCACAGTAATTTTAATCGTGTATGCGGCCTGCATTTACAGTACCTGTAAACTGGGAAAATACTGGCTGATCGTAAGGTGCTTCATTGTTCTAAATCAAACTTTTCCATTCATTATTGATTTTCACCGCGCGAAAGTGTTACGAAAATCAAATTAACCCCCCGTTTTTAGATTTTCTTGTATAATTGGCTTGCTAGTCATTGAATTTTATTACAAAAAATATGCGGATGATCAACCTGATGGCCTGCAATAAACCAGATATAATTGGCTATTTTATAAAGCAACAAATTCGCAACATTACCCCCGTATCAGAAACTTCATGGGCTAATATCAAGCCAATGACGTAATATGAAGACACAAAAAAATTGCCATATGTTTCGTCGTTGTATTTTCTTCCAGTTCTGCCAAAAAATATAAAGCTACTAATACCCTCTTCTTAATGAACAAAACAGCCTTCGTGGCGTTGAGCTTTGCATGTCAGTTATCATCACATCAAGTTCTTTCATATAAGGTATATAAAACGAAGTGACTAATCTGATGACGTCACATACAACCAGTACATCATTTTTCCGCACCATTAACTGGAAAAGGAATAGGCTAGGAAATGCTGACTTCAGCAAAATTTAACGACGTCATTATGAAAATCGTATTGTTTTAGAATTTATATTATAGCTGCTCTATCCATGCAAACTGTCAAGTACTAAAACTAAGCCAAGCTGGGCTTTTATGCCCCCACGCCAGGTTTAATATGTTGTCAAAAAGGCTTGGGCTTTTTAGGATCAACCCTATTCGTACCGCGGGCGGGTACAAAGTACCACTAACGTAAACTTTTGCAGACAACTTTTGCTCTATACATTATTAAGAGATGCCCTTTCGGTAACTTTTAATCTTCATTCATATATTCATAAAAATAATTTAATATTAGTTGCGACCTTCGAATCACCCCTTCATAATAAGGTTATTTTTGGATGTATAACACGATGTTTGCCTTATGTCAAACAGTAATAAATTATGTGCTCAGTGCTTCTGCTTCCGTTAACGCCAAGGGCGTTAACTTGAGAGAATCATCGAATTGCCTTGGGAAAAGTTAAATAATGACTTCATCGTCAGTCGTTAACCAGTTAAGGCGAGTTAAGCGTTAACAAAAAGATATTAGTAAACACCTAATTATCTCCTTGAAAACGACTTTCCGTCTTCAGGTGCATCTCCTGGAGAAAGAAAATAAATTCGTGTATGGCTTTCGCGTGGTGAATGTTCTAGTTACATCGACTGGCGATCGGAAAATACAAAATGTTGAGGCAGTCAAAACACAAAAAACATATTTTTGAACCTTTTGAACCAATAAGCATTATTCAACGTAAGAAAACACAACCTTTTAATATCATGCACAATGCTCAATAGCTAAATATACCTTTTGAATATTTTTTTTGTGCAAAACTATCAAAACAATATGCCAACCAGAGCAAGAAGATTGTTGTTATTCAGTTACAGAATTCATTTATCGTCCTAGATCATTAACCCTATTAGACCTGCACTTTTTAGGTGTTTGTATGGATGAGGGGAAAGGCAATTTGGACCACGGTTAGATTATTCTGTATATCTTTAGAACTATTCACTCTTATGGACCCAAATTTGGTGCAGATGATCATCGACCTATATGCAATAAATATTGACGTTTAGGACGTCATGATGGATGACGTCATTATTTCTTGTTATGACGTCATCAATTAGTCACGTTGACTTAAAAATTGATAATTATGTATCTATTTATAGATCCAATATTGATGGTAAAGTTTTTTCGAAATTTCTATGAATAATCTATATCTTTAAGCACTAATATACCCAAATTTGGTAATTTTAAAAATATTAGTAATGTTAAGAGAATTTTCGGTTTCAATACATATACAATTGACTGTTTTTGTGTATTTTATCTGTAAACTGGTCTCTTCATGTCTCTGAATAGTAATATGTGTCTCTATAAATCTCTAAATAATGCAAATTTGCCCATGTCACTCCTCCATAAATCTGGTCTGTAAAATCAAGTATCTGGTCTGTTAATTAGCATTTCTGGTCTGTAAATTACCACATAATGACTGTAATCCGAATTAGTGTCAACAATAACAAGAAAGATAATGAAAAGTCAATTTTTAAATTTGCAGCCTGGGAAAATAGGGCATGACAATTTATTTTTTTTCAATTTTCCGAAAGCTAAGTAAATTTTAGAAAAAATCACAAAATTATAGCTAGTTTGCACAAACCAATCAAAAGTTAATCAAAATCGAATTTGCCGTTAGCGAAAACCTATTATTTAAACTAATCTCATTTATCGGGAGACAACAAGTAGTGAACTTTTTAACCCTAAAGTGCATGGGTTGTCTTTGGTAGCGTTAAAGCAAAGTGAAAAAATAAAGTAGATTGTTAGCGCTTATATATTCAAATGCTTTTTTCTTTGAAGAAGAACAACCTTTTTTGTGATAACCATTTTGCTGGAAAATTTTACTTTACAATCCCTGATTGAGTATAGTTATATTTCAGACATTCTTACTGGATATTGGTTATTTTTTATACTTTGATTACAGTTTGCTCACAAACATTCATGTTACTACATTACAAGAAGATTTAATTCTATTTCATTTTTTATTAAAACACCAAGATTTTTACGAGAAGCTAATTAAATATTCATAACATACTTTTATATCAACAACATTTGAAAATCAATAATTATTCATAAAGGACATCATTATAAAGAGTTGTTTGATCTTTTTACTGAGTTGTTGTTTATTATCGGTGATTGTTTTGAGTTTTAAGATCAAACCAATATTGCGTCTGGATTTTTTGATTACGGATTTTTTTTTGATTTTCTGAGATTGTTTTGCTCACATCTGTTTTAATTTTTTAATGTTCCATAAGTTACGTCATTTTGCTTGTATACCTGTCGCTGTCAAAAGACTGTCCGTGAAATAAAGTGCATATTTCTGTTCCACTTCCGCCGAAGAACATCCAACCGATACGGTTGATTTCTTTATCTTGAAATGGAAACAAACTAAATGTTACTTTGTACATATCCAAAAATGAGCTTGAAAACGTTATAGAAGGAAAATATTCACTTTTCGCTAAATTTTATTTTTTGCTGATATGCAATGTGGCAAGTTTCATTTATATACTACATGCACAACAGAAGTTAGGTAGGTTTTATCGAATGAGTACATATAAAACACAGTTAAAGTAATAGTAAATTGCTATCGATATTCATTTGTCTTCTTCATGACATCAAATACAAGAAGTGCAGTGAACAAGTTTCATGCTAATGTAACTATGATCTCGAGTGAATTACAACTTCTATGTATCATGTCAAAAAGAGATGGATAATTCTTGAGTTAGTAATTTCGAGTTAGAAAGTTCGAGTTAAGAAAGGTTCGAGTTATGACGTCATAATGACGTTATATTTAAAACTGTTAACTCAAAAATCTTCCTGAACTCAGAATTTTCGAGTTAGCTAACTCGAAAGAAAATTAAAATTAAAATTTCCGATTTAGCTAATTCCATACTTTTATGCAAATTACAATTTTCGAGCTAGCTAACTGTTAATTTTAGTGTTTTTTTTACGGGTTAGGTAACTAGAAAATTATATTTTAGAAATTTTTCTTGTTGACACAGTGATTCCCTTATTTTTATGATAGTCTCCAATCAACTCTTCAATAATATGTCAATGTTCTTGTGGTACAGGGTTTCTCCGCTTCATTATTTTTATTATCAATGACACTTATTAGATCACAGATTCATCTTAAGCAGAAAAAAGTGCATTTGTATATATATTTCAGCCAACGGGAACGACTTCCAAGCCTAAAAACTCGAGACGTCACAAGAGCGTCGTTTAACCGTCATTTTTGATAATTATATTCTCAAGAAAGAAGCTCAATACATCCAGACGAACAGCATCAATAGTTTCTCTTTGTCTTTTTATATACGATAGAACGCAACGTTGTACACATGAAGTTTTTACATAGCTTTTAGAATTTGGAATGGCGCCTATAAAAAGGTCCTTGGAACGAGATTGCACAGAACGACAAAAATATCATTAGAAGAACATATCAGTAGACTGTTTATATGGTGATCCACACACATAGGAATTAGGTTGAAATGGTTGAATTTTATTTTTCAATATATATTTTTTAAACGCTTTTCGAAAAATATTGTCAATACTGTTCTACATCTTTCAACTGCGAACTCACTAACGCAAAATCTGACAGAGATTCAAATGTGTGCCGCATGAATTTGATTGTCATTGCCAATCATTATCGCACAGGGAATCTCCATTACCAGCTGCAGCGCCTGGGTACTGCACTGTCTATAAACATCGTGTCGTTTTAGAACAGGAGAGCTTAAATTCACAAATATAAAAGATTATTGTAATAGCATGTCGTAACTCGAAAAGTTTATTTACAGTATAATGCTCGAGTTAGCTAACTCGAGAATTTTATTTAAAGTATAGTTTTCGAGATAGATAACTCAAAACTTAAAATTTTCGAGTTAGTTTCACTCGAAAAGAAAATTAAAATTAAAATTTTTGAGTTAGCTAACTCGAACATTATAATTGCATAAAATTTCCGAGTTATCTAACTCGGAAATTATAAGTTCAAAAAAATTTTCCAGTTAATACTTATAAATAACTCGAACTTTTCTTAACTCGAACTATTTAACTCGAAATTCCTAACTCGAGAATTATCCCTCTCTGTCAAATAGGTTAGATTTAACACTTACCTTTGTCCAGACATAAAGATATTCCTTTTGATGGAACTTCGATCCACCCTGTACATCACCACGAGGGATAGATACATTTACTGTTATTGTTTTATTGCCACTTGCCCCACTAAAATAGATAAATACTCTTCCGCTCTAATAACAATCATGATAATCAGATTTCGATTACTTACAATTATTTTACAAGATTAAAAATCTGTAAGAGATTAACAGTAATTCTGATCACCATAAAAAATAGAATTTTTGATGACAGCAAGTAATTTATAGTTAATAGTTGTTAGTCGGGAAAAATTTTGGCTTGAGAAGTATCTGTCAGGGAAGTGTCAGTCGGGGAGATGTCTCGTCGAGGAGATGGTCGGTCGGGGAATAGCATGGTCGGGGTATCATCAGTCGGAAAAATGCCATTGGGGAAATGTTAGTCCAGTCCAGGAAGTGTCCTAGAATCCTGTAAACATCGTCTGTATATCCTTACCTGATCATGGATTGATAAATAGTATCAAATTCTGGAGCAGGTTCTAATTTTCTGACGTTGATAGGAAAAGCTCTGCTATTCTCAAGAATAGGCTCTTCAAATTTGGGATGCTTGTACGTTGTTCCTAAAAAACCTTAATGTCGATTAACCCTGACAAGCTTGGAGGAGAAGAGGCGGGAAAATAGGCCATTCTTGTCGGAAAAGTTTTAGTAACTTTTGAAGTACTTATTTTAAGTATTTGAAATTAAGTGGCTTTTAATATAAAACTGTTTAACTGCGTTTTACAACGTTTTAGGGCTATATCTTAAACCGAACAGAAGTTATACGTCATTAGGGCTTGACTATCAAAATTATGGTTTATTGCGGTCAAATCCTTACAAATTTGATCAAGTATAACTCCAGTTTAGGCTGGAGACTTTAGACCTTAGCAATGGTGTAGTGGAGGTACTCTCGGATTTCACCAGAGCGATGGGTTTTCTATCCTCACAGCAGACTCTCGGGTCCGAAACTTCACTCTAACGCTCTTTCAAAACAGCGTATCTAGCGATTTTGGAGCCATTGACTGACTGCACAACTTCCTGTGGATTAGGCAAGTTAGAGCATTGCTATACGCACCTCTGACAGTAAGTTAACAACAGTTAGCAACGTCGGCGGGGATGAAGAACCACTAAATGATGTGGATATACCCTCAGGACGAAAAACTCTCCATTACTTACTTACTAACTTACAAAAACGTTAAATGACCATTACTTGCGCCAATTCATTCCATACAAGGTATATATCACCACTTAACAACCTATATCTGACAGAACATGCGTACTTACCATAACAACTAAGAACAAGAAAAAGATCAATTCATAAGTGCATATTCTCCAACTAACAAAACTACGAAAGACAACCAAGAGATGACAACAGAGTTCTATAACACAATAACATCAAAGTTAAAAAACACGAGAACAAACGACGTAGTGATAATAGGAGGAGATTTTAACGCGAAAACAAAGATAAATGATACCCATGTACAAGATGTGTATAGAAAGGTAATTGGAAAATATGCTCTGGGAGAAATGAATGAAAATGGAGAATTGCTATTAGAATTTGCAAAACTAAATCTTTTAAAAATAACGAACACTTTCTTCAAACACAAACCTTCTCACCTAACAACTTGGGAAAGCCCTGTAAGAATCAAAAATCATATCGACTCGAAAACCAACACCATTCGGAAAAATCCTTACAGAAACCAGATAGATTTCGTCTTAGTACAACATTCACAAAATATAAAAGTTACAAATTCTAGATCATATAACGGGATTAGCACCAAATCTGACCATAAAATAGTTATATGCAATATTAACATCAAATGGCAACATCCAAGACCATCAAAGCAAACGAATAAGAAAATTAACATCAAAAACATGAACAATCCAGAACACCAACAGCTATACAAGGATGCTATCGAGGAAAAATTACAGAGTGAACAATTAGCAGAACCAACATCAAGTCAAGAAATTTGGAACAATATTGTAAACATTACCACTGAGGCAGCCATAGAAATATTTGGATATGTTGATAAGAAAGTTAGTAAAAACGATGAAATTAGAGCCTTGTCAGAGAAACAAAAGAAATTACATCTTGATAAGAATGCAACAGATAATCCTGAAAAACGAAAAGAGCTACAAACACAACGAAACAAGGTTCTTACAAAAATCCATAATCTTCTCAAAGTGGAAGAGAATAA
>JAUCNQ010128457.1:0-10027 GCA_032352715.1 Bougainvillia muscus | reverse complement strand
GCTCATGAATGGAGATTCGTTGCTTCGAAGCACCTTTTTCTTTAAAGGTACGTGTATATCAACCAGATGTTTGAACTGCATCTCAAAGTTTGAGTAATCGAGATTTTCACTACTTTCTTTAACATCCTTCATTAATACTTGAAGTTCACATTGAAATTGTTTTGCATTAAAACTTCTGTAATTACGATACTTTAAAACATTTGGAGATTTCTTTGGAAGCGATTTGTTCATTAGAGTTACTGTGAGTTTATGAAAGTCAGAAAGACCAGTTTCTATTACAGAATGACCAAAGAAACTGCTTTTATCAGAAACCCATATGTGGTCATTACAAGTGGGAGAGTGCACTGACTTGAAACAAGTCGGTTTGTCAATTAAGAACCTCACAAAGTGCACACACACTTTGTAATAAAGACTTATACTTTCCTCGCACGTCATCATTGTGGAATTCTCTCCCGTCTAATTGCTTTCCGTCTTATACGATTTACAGAGATTCAAACTAAGTGTAAATTGTTATCTTCTGTCTTAAATATTCCTTCTTATGTAGCTCATTACCCAGTAGTGGTCTTCCGACCATGTTTTGAGCGATCCATTTAAAAAAATTAAAACATATGTCTCGCTGAGTGCGGTTGTTTACTCATTTAATCACCAGAATGAATGGCTCTATTAAATTAAACAGGGCATAACTCTCGCTGAGTGCCGTAATACTTACAAGAATGAATGTTTTGGCTTCTTCCAAGTCAAAATACTAAAATATGCAAAAGGTAAAATAAACTGACTTCAAGCAAACAATCCTACCTGTACGTGGCATTTTTATCAAAATTGGTTAGAATATTTGGATTCTTTGTTGCAAAATAAACAAGACCTAAAAACTTTAAGTTAGGAGCTTTTATCGAAAAGAAAGTTATAGCAAATTAAAAATCAAAAAATTAAGATGGGTTTGACCGTAAAAATGTTTTGAGGTGGTAATTTTACCATTTTTACGGTCAAACTTTACTTTTTTATAAATTTTTGATTTTAATTTGTATAATGTTTTTTCAAGTGAAGTTCTAGCATTGAGATTATGATCCACTCATTTTTAATCACTGAATCCAAAAATGGGCATTGTTTTTAATGAAAAGGCAATCTTGAAAATTGTCTATAGTTAAGTCTTAGTTAGTCCTAACGCTAACACACCAAAAGTGTGTCAAGTCTACTTAATTGTGATGTAAGAAATTCTGTCATGGTTTCTTATCACACTTAAGGTTTGTCTAAAAAATCGCATTAAATTCGTTTCAATATTAAGTCTGAATAAAGACACTTTTTCTGTAGGAAAATTGATAGGAATGAAGTGAATTTATAAAGCGGATATTTCAGATTTGGTAGTCTTGGCAGACTTTTGATGCTCCTTAAGGGTTCGTCTCAAAAATTCGTTTTAATTAGCTTCACAAATCACTTTATTTACACCTCAGATGAAGTGTTATTGTGCATACAAAGTATGCACAATAACACTTTATCTGAGATGAAAATTGACAGGAATGATGCGAAGTTTTAAAGCAAATTTTTGAGACGGTCTCTAAACCGAGGTTTCAATTTTTCCTGTAACACACCTGTGAATACATTCAAAATAGTTAATAGTTACACGTAAAGTCTCTTGCATTGCAACCAATCTGAAAAGTACATTAGGAACGTTAAATTATAATACAATTGTTTTCTCCCACTTTAAAGGCCCTAAACCAGGCATTTTAACGGTCCGCCAATCGGATGCTGCTCCTTGAATGGTTATAGGCAGAGTGCACTTTTAGGTATTTCTAGAGCTCTATTACACAAAAGCCCTAACTCAAACAACTGATCGGACGCTGCCTTTCTATTCTAGATTATAAACATATATTATATTATAACTAATATATATATATATATCTAAAGATGGCGTCATTGTAGCATTGTGACGTCACAAAAGTCGTAACTATAACTATCCAAATAAGACGTCACAAAGTTGTAACTATCCAAATTCTGTTAAGTGTTCGTCTCAAAAATTCGCTTAAATTCGCTTCACAATTCGCTTAATTTTAATCTCAGATGAAGTGTTATTGTGCATACTTTGTATGCACAATTACACTTCATCTGAGGTGAAAATGAAGCGATTTGTGAAGCGAATTTAAGCGAATTTTTGAGACGGTCCTTAAACTATCCACTTAGACAATCTGATGAAAATCGATATAATACGTTTTAATAGTAGTGTACATAAAAAGTCTATAGGACGTAAGGTGTTTTGCAGAAGTGACCCACACATGAAAACTTAACAAAATATAAATAATAATAATAACAATAATAATAGTATTTAATTGGTGCGTTAAGTTTACATTATTACTTAAACAAAGGTCAGCTAAAGGGTTTGTCTCAAAATTCGGCTTAAATTTGATTGAGTAAGGAACCGTCTCAAAAATTCGCTTCAAATTCGCTTCAAATTCTTAGATGAACTTATGTGTTACAATAACACTTCATCTAAGATGAAAATGAAGCGAATTGCTAAGCGAATTGCTAAGCGAATTTTTGAGACGGTTCCTAATCCCTTCTTACTTTTGATTAAACAGGTTTTTGTCATGATTCAATTAGTTAATAGATTGCAAACAAAATTGCTTTATTACTTAGAAAGAAAGTTATACAAGAACAGGTCTTGTAAAAGCATTTAAAAGCAATGACACCCATTTCCATGAATTTGAGATATAACAGGAGGAAATTAACTGTTTCTGATAAGGAGAACCATATCACTCAGTACCAGTCACACCACTCATACCACTCAGTGGTATCTATCAATTAGATACCATCCACAAAATTTGTATGGAAATTCGTATCAATTTTCATGAAGAAAGAATGTGTCTTCGTGCATACTGTAGTATGCACAAAGACACTTCTTCTCTGATAAGGGACCGTCCACAAAATTCGTATTGTTATACGAACCATTTTCATCACAGAAGGACTCCTTTTGTATGAAAATTGATACGAATTTCGATACGAATTTTGTGGACGGTCCTTAAAAAAAGTAGGATTTAGAATACGAATTTAATGCTTCACCATACATAGACATAACTTACATATCCAAACATAGACATATACATAAACATAGCCATTACTTACATATCAAGATAAGTTCTTAGATCTGCTCTCCATTTCTCTTTAGCTTCTTTCAGTTTCTATTATAATGGAAATACACGATAAGCTAGTTTCATCGAAATCACTTCTCGCATTTCAGTTCTCTGTATTTTGGTTATCATTTAGCCATTCAATTACGTAACAATTATTTTCGGTATAATGTTTGCACAATGTCCAAAACATACTTTAATACTGTCTTAACTTAACTATGTGTGTAACCATGTTGTAATTAACCGTTAAAAATGGTGTGCACTTTGAGTTTATACATACGTGCATACTTTGTATGCAAAATAACACTTCATCTGAGATGAAAATTGACAGGACTTAAGCCAATTTATTAAGCCAATTTTCGAGATGGATCCTAAACTGATGATGCTGCCCTCTTATCTAGATGAGACCCTGATTATCCAAGATTGTGAGCATGTTACAGAAAATATTAGGGAGTTTACGCACAGTGTAATCTACGACGGCAACGAAGATTTCCCTTTTGTGTATTATAGGCTACATTCGTTCCATCCTGCAGGGTGGAACGCAAGTAGCCTATGTGCACAAAGCTAAATACAGCGTTACCATCGTAGATTAGCCTGTGCGTAAACTCCCTATTATGGATATGGGTTCGGTTTCCCCAATGATGATCATAATTAGCTTCTGATTTTCATATCGGACACACTTGGAAATAATACTAGGATAATCCTATACCAAATGATTTGGTGACATTGATGACGTAGCAAACAAAACCAAAATTTTAGATATTTTTTTGTTCCATCTTAAGGACCGTATCAAAACTATGCTCTATAAATTCGCTCCAATACTATTTACTTTCATGCAAAATTGTTTGTGCATAAATTCGCTTTACAATTCGCTTCACAATTCGTTTTATTTTCATCTCAGATGAAGTGTTATTGTGCATACTTTGTGTGCACAATTGTACTTCATCTGAGATGAAAATGAAGCGATTTGTTAAGCAAAAAAATAAACAAAATCTACAAAATTCGTACGGAAATTTGTATAAATTTTCATTCCGAAAAAGTGTCTTTTTGCATACTGTATCATATCTTCTATGATAAAATGGTAGGATTTGAAATACAAATCAGCATGAACGGTTCCTTACCTCATGGTAGATGTCATCTTTTCGTTCAAAACAATCCACATATCTTTTGTTTGGTACCTTTCTTTTACCGCAAGTTCTCAACCATTCAACACAAAGAAATGGTGGAATAGGTAGAAGAAAAGTTATGACCAAATATACTAGAAATAGAATGACATTGTATGAATAGGAGGGCAACGTTCAATTAGTTGAAATTGGGCAATTTTTAGGTAGAAAAGCCTTAAAAATACCAAGTTTTCTTTGAATTTTTGACTCTATTTTACATAAAAAGGGCAATTTCTTCCTCATTATTCACAGGTTGCATCAAATTGTTGGGTCCTTAAAAGGTCTGGAAAAAGGTCTGTATTGTCTTTTATACTATTTCATAATCTAATAATTTTCATTTATACCAGATTCTATGAGAAGTCCTTTAGTAGCACGAAGAGGTTTTTTAGAGGTTATGAAAAAATAAAAAAACAGTCTCCTACTTAGACCGTCCGATAAATTTTCATATAGAAGGAGAGCTTTGTGCAACGATAGAGCAGCACACCAATGATTCATTAAGTGATGTCACAGACCAAATTAGCGAATGGATTGTACAGAAGTCGAATTATAGGGGAAAAGTGGATTCCAATTATCTGAGGGATCATCCATAAAATGTGTAGCGATTCCCAATTTTTTTTTGTTATTTGGCTGGTGATATAGCACAATTATTATTGGGTAGCACGTAACATAAATTCCCTTCAATCCTATCAATATTATTAAAGGGGGGGGGGGGGGAGAAGTGGATTCAATTCATCTTAGGGACTTTCCACAAAACTGGTATCACAATTCATACCATTTTTCATCATAGAAGGAGTGTCTTGTACAAAGAAACTCCTTCCGTACAACAATTGATAAGTAGAAAGGTAGCGGCGGTTGAAGATTAATAATGGAAAAAAAATACTAAAAATACTTACTTAGTTTTCAAAGAAAGTTAGGTATTTTTAGGACTACTTTACATAAAAGGGTAAATTTTTCGCCATTATTAATGGGTGAAGTGTGCGATTGTCAACCCTTAACAGGTCTAGAATTACCTGGATTTACAAGACATAGAGTAGAAACAAAACATAACCAGATAATTGAATGCAAAGGTCTTTCCCATCTAAAAAGAAATCAATAATTTTTCTTCTTCAAACATTCGCTTTTGCAAATTATTTTCATTCCTGTTAATTTTCATTCTAATTCAAATCAGTTACTTTGTCTGAGATGAAAATGATTGGTAAAACGACAAAACCGTCTCAAAAATTCGCTTCATAAATTCGCTTCATTCCTCTCAATTTTCATCTCAGATGAAGTGTTATTGTGCATACTTTGAATGCACAATAACACTTCATCTGAGGTGAAAATGAAACGATTTGTGAACAAGTAACAGGGCTTATTTTGAGGCATGAATGCGATTTAAAAAAGGGCATATTGGATCATTACAAAGTTACTGCTGATCCTACCTCGCGTTTTTTATATTTTAAGTTCAAAGTAAATTTCTTTGATCTCAGGGCAGCGTATCGTTACATTATTATGGTCTAAATTAAATCCTGCTTAACAGGTGACACCTACTTAAAGGTGAAACTAAGAGCGATTATTTTAAGTCAGGAATGAAAGAAAACAAAAATTTGTGAACTATGAAAAAATTGGAAAAGACATTTAAAATATACAGTCAAGATCTAAACTAGAATATGAGGGCAGCGCCTGATCTATTCAATAAGAACAATATTTATGTAAAAAAACCCTAAAAATCCTAGTTTTCTTTGAATAAAGAAATAAGAACTACAAAAATTGGATCCAATCGCGATCATAATTTAAGGGGCAGCGCCAGATTGACAGACACTCAAAATGCCAGAAGGTTTAAGCAGTTAAAAACGCAGATCCCTAGTATTTTATCCTTCTTTATGACAAGAGAATTGCCTTACCATCACCAATTTTTAATAACATTCAATATTTAAATTAATTTTGTTTGCTGCTAAACGGAGACATAGTTTGATGATGGATGATATCACTGAAGGTGGCGGTACTAAGTTATTGGAATTACACTAAATTTGATGGATATTCTTGATAAAAATAAAATTTAAACAGACAAATAAAATATATTTTCTTGAAAAGGGATCGGCTACGCATATGTATATACATATTTATGTGCACAAAAACACTCCTTATGTGATGAAAATGATTTGTATTATGATGCAAATTTTGTGGCCCCTAACACAAATTGCAAGCAAAATTTAGTCTCTCATAAAAATCTCAGAAAGGATTGAAATTCTACTTCCTCGAAAAATTGCGCGCCCGATTGGGAGCGGGCGCCATCGGCAAAGAAAAAGTCCGAAATGGCGCACGAAATATAGGGCAGCCTAAAGGATATAAATCTAGATTAAAAACCTGTGTTAAATTCTCGCCTTATCCTAGTCAAAATTCTTTATATAAAACATCTCCCATCGAAATATACGAAGCAAAAAATCTTGTTTTGTCATTTTATCCATTTAATTTAATGAAGAAATCACGTTCTGTTTTAAACACTCATCGCACAATAAGTGACGGGAAAGAAAAACATTTGAATAGCCCTTTTTATACTTGGCGAAAAAATCAAGCCGTTAAATTGATTTTGACGACAATTATGCCACCCCGTTTTTACATTAGGTGAAAAAGTAAACACTGTGTAACACGCTGTGCTATTATATTTCTTTCAAATTGATTGACGTCAACAAAGGTGACAAAACGTTTTATTTTTTGCGACATTTGGTCAGAAAAAATAAGGTGATGAAAAGCAGAGTTTTTTTGTCAACAAAATAAATTCACCGTTTTTATATAGGTAACAAAAAGTTTGACGTCAATCATTTTTACAAATTTTATTTTTTCACCAATTTTATCACCTTAGTATAAAAACGGCTAATAAAAAAGATCAGTTGGTTCACGTGCATCATTTTGAAACATAATAGATATTTAATTTAGTTCCACGAAATATACTTCCTGTAGAATAAAAAGAATTCTTATTTATTTATTTATTTATTTCTTCTTTATTTTAAGTTGATTTACAAGTATTTACAAAACATAATAAACTTATTAAGATCAGCTGCACAGCATGGAAAAAACAACCAGTCCCTTAGCAGATTCTTATTCTCCACATCAGCTTACGGGAGTAAACTCAATTCTGCCAAAGAGATAACCAGTCATACCTGCAATGTCAAATGGCCACTATTTGCAGATCTTACAAGAACAAAAATCTTGAAGTTTTATCTTGTTGAGAGTCTTTTTAAGACATGACAAAGATTCTGCACTTTTGATTAAATCTGGTAATGCCTTTGGTAGAGTAATTAGATTTTTTTGATTATAGGAAACAGCTTTTGTGGAAATATAAGGGTTTGCAGAATTGAAGGTTTTATACATTTCACAGAGCAGATGACGTAGGTGTAACTTGTGGATTTGAAATAAGTTATTTCTTGTAAGTAGGTCCTAAAAAGGCTCTCAAAAAAGTAGCTATCAAAAAATTGTTACAAAGAGCTCGAACAGCTCGTTAATAACCAGTATTTATGGATTTTAACAAGGATCTGCTGCAAAACATCCAGACCAGAGGCGCATAGCTAAAATCAGATAGTATATAGGAGTTAAAGAGAGATTTCGCTTTGATCAAAATTTAAATATCTACGGATTCTATGAAAACAATGAATGATAAAACTTGCTTAGAATATAATTTTAGGGAGCTGATGTAAATTTAAACCATTGTAATTTAATTGTTTTCATAATGTCCATGCTTTTCAGTGACGGATCCAGAACATGCATTTTCCTTCTTTATGTAAATTTTACAATTTCTTCATAGTTTTACAAATGATTGTTAGCCTTACATTTTAACCTTCAATCTTGATGCATTGACTAGCTCTAAATCCGCCACTAGTTTTCGTAGTTGTATGTATACTAGATTGTATATTTCTTCTCTTTAAATTTAGTTGTGGATGTAGTAGTAAAACAAAGCGATTATGATCGAGTGCCCCACTCAATCCATAGTCTGTGGAGCACTTGTCACAGTAAATCTGTGTATAATGTAATCACAACTAAATAATGATAGCACGTTGGTTCCATTCCAAAGTGATTAATTATAATGCAACACGATACTGTTAGCTCTGGAAAGGACGATGGCAACGAAAGTGGAAATACAATTATGTCATAAACGGGGGTCAATCTTTATTTTAAACATTTAATGTTAAAGTAATAAACTGTAAAAAGGAATGCGCAATTAATGTGCACTCTCTGGATAGAATATTTCATCCTAACATATAAACATCAAATGTGGCATGAACTAACGATCTTTCTGTACAGTTTTTAAAACAGAATAGAAGCAAAACATTAGGAATTTATAGGAAGGATTTTACGCGCCCGTCAGCGTACTGAAGACAGTTAATTACGAAATTAGGTGCCTGATTTTTAGGGCCCAATAGGGCTTCCTAAAGTCCCTGTAGGCGCCCGACCAGCGGGGCTCCTCATGTATATTTTTTTGAGGCCTGTACTTTGATTCTGCAATCTGAAAATATGCTCTCTGGGTGAAAGGGATGTTTATTTACACTGGCATCATAACTAAGTAAGAAGACGATTTCAATTTTAATTCTTTGTACTACGTATACGACCTTAAAAACCCACGATACGAATTTTGTGGGCGGTCTCTAATCAAGTTTAAATTTACGCTTTTATCTGACATTTTAGGATAGGACTACAAAGTTTCAAACCAGCCAATAATACGGCCAATAATACAGTGCACTTTACAGATGATATGCCCGCCACAAACAATGAAAATAACCCAATCATTCTTCGACATTTACTGTCCAGCTTTAGTTTTGTATGTCCTTGGTGAGACTGAAGTAAAGTACATTAAAAATAACAAACCTAAATATTGATAGACAATAAGTCATTGTCCGAATGAGCGGTTCAGTTAACTTCCGTAATTTTTCTACAGTAAAAACAAATTCGCCAATGTCACATTTTACAACATTTCTGTCTTGCAAGTTACCATCATTTATTAAAATTGACATTGTTAACCATAAATAAAATTATATCTTTTTATTGAAGCTAAAAATAAAACCAATATAACAAAACGTATATCTGGTTTAAATCCACACTTCCAATATTTAACATAAAATGCCTAGTGTCCAGTTAAATGAACATATATGCTTTAACATCCTGAAGCATTTTTAAGCGTGGGTGACTACTTTGTTACAATCAGGTGTTACCATAAAGGGTTAACATAAAACTCCCAATACTTTTATTAAGCTCCCATTATTTGCTAGGTGTAATTTGGGCCGTGTAATTTACTATCGGGACCATCCATTTATTCGGTACACAAAAATTTCCGAAAATTAGACCCCCCTCCCTTTCATGTACGCAAACGTACAAATTCCATGACCCCTTCCCATTGCGTACATACTTTTATGACTCCTTCCGCCAGTTCATTTTTTTAAATAATCCTTCTGGTGCAAACACAAACATGCTTCGTAAAAGGTCTGCTGGTAGCTATTATGTATAGCTTGCTCAATTGTAATCAAATCAAGGGTAGGTGTAATTCACGATCACGATCCAAGATGGGACGATTCACGATCCGACGATCCACCTTGTGGGTTCGGGTATATATTTATCATTCCCCAAATTGGATTTATACATTAATTATCTCATTGTGTAACGGGATTAAAAACGAAGGGATCGCATCCTTAATAATCGACCCCTGTTCCGCTAAGTAATGATTTTTATCATTGATTATATCATGGATTTTTGACATTATTGAGTGTTCAGCCCCAC
>JAUCNQ010128456.1:0-17894 GCA_032352715.1 Bougainvillia muscus | reverse complement strand
TGCTAGAATTCTGTCTTAATACCGACGAATACGGACTGAAAAAAAGTCCGGATACAGTTGGATTTTGTGCAGTGAAACGGTTATAAGAATTTCAGGGTCTCCATCATGACTGTACTTTTAACAAACCACCAAGCAAATTATCGATTGCACACACTGAATAATAAATAAACACATAATAATGGTAATTTTTTATGTTTATTTGTAAAAAAGAATAGAAACCAACATATTTGATTTGATTTGAAATTATAGCATTAGTACCGGATCAAGTATCTTAATTTTAAGTGAACATTTCCGTTCTTTAAATTTGCATGGATTTACCAATCCTTTATGTCTAGGAATCTTTACAAAACATCCTTTTTGTCTCCTCCATGGTAAAACAAAAGACTGGTTGAAAATAGTCAGGTGTATTTGCAGTTGACATAATGAATTTTTAACAAAGATAGAGGTAGATTTTGGTTCTTCACCTTCTGCTACTGTATAGGTATTTCCCAAACGTAAGTCTATGTGCCCAAAGTTAAACTTGGTTTAACTATCAGGTCTACATTTGTCATCTAATGCACGATGCAAAGCACTTTGCAATTTCACAAATTCATTTAGTTTCAAACATTTTCAATAATACTGACAGGTTGTAACATAAGGTATCACCAACGTAAATCTTACACAGATCACCGAGCTCTGTAAACGTGATTGGTGTAATTGACGGTGGATTCGTGGCATCCTTATAACGGCTGACATTCATTCTACAATTGCTACTAAATGAATTCTGATTGTGTTTCACAGCCGATACCATGCAACGCCATATGAACAACATGTTTGCATAATCTATAACATTACCCTAGCTCTAGTTTGTCTCTTATCAAGAGATAAAGTCGATAGATCGGCGTAACTTGTTAAGAAGTTAAAACGGGATTAGATTAAGATTTAATATTTCTGGCATGATTACAAACTTATTACAAACTTTGTATCTTATTTATTTTTAACAGTACAGTCGTTTTCAGAGGTGTTAATGAGACATATAGATTTAAAGCTAGTGGTTCTTCTAAAGATGGGTTATATTGACCATAAACTGTTGAAGAACTTGCTTATGTGAAAGGCAATAATTGAAGTACGATAAAAGGTACGCATTGTATAAGTGTAACGCTTTTTTATAGTCAAAATAAGATCTTGTGCAAAGCAGCGCATTGGTTTTGTATTTACAATGTAACATAGAGAATTTATATGTTAGTCAAAATTTGAATTTCTACTTATTGTTACACTGAGGAGTTTGATAGCATTTGAAGACGTAACGGTTGTCAATTTCCATGCTATGAACCTCATCGGGTGTATTTACTAAAACGATCAGATGGAATTTTTGCAGGATTGATAACCATGCAGTTTACATGGAAGCATACAATTGCTCTATTAATGTCACGCACTAGACGTTCTAAAACTTTCGTGAGAGTTTTGTCACCAGCGTGCACAGTGTCTCGTGCGTCTTACATAAAGCAATGGAAATTCACAATGGAAACTCAAGGACGTTATCCTTGAGTGTCCATTGTGAATTTCCATTTCCATTTCATCTCACTGTTGGTACTAGGTTAAGGTATATTCTGAATCTTCATCTGTCTTTGTAACTCTATATCTACTTTGGAAATTAATGTCCTAAAAAGCAATTTAGTCCATAAGCAACAAAGAATTACGTTGCAACACATACTTTGTATGCATAATAACACTTCATCTAAGGTGAAAATGAATCGAATTGTGAAGCGAATTTAAGCAAATTATTGTGACGAATTCTTATAGCCTATATGTTTTTAACTACTAGAAGCATCGAAATATAACGCGTTCTTTTCACGGTGATCTTGCATTTAAAAATCCGATTTCCGATTATTTATAATTATTATTCTCAATTGTCTGAAATACTTTGATTTCAAGAATGGATCTTTTTTAATTATCTAACGGGATTCAAAAGAAGTGTTTGAAGAAACAAGAAAAATGTGGGAAGTGTAGAAATTAACTTTTCCGATTTACTGCATAAAGTGATATTCTGAGGTGCAACATTTTTTAAAGATGACCAATATGCTATCTTAAAGAGTTTAATGAATGATTTTTTTAAGCTATAATATTTCTCTAGGTTGCGTCGATGACAGAGATGAGAAAGACACAAATTATTAATTTTTTTTGGCTTCCCTTTAACAAAAACACGTCAAAAAATCTGATATTTTTGTATTTCCAAGATTACCGTGTTTAAAACATGAAAATACAGTTCAGAATACAACAGAATAAGTTTGTCAACATAATTAAAAAAGACATAAAAATTATTATGCCAACCTGAACATGACTACTCTCAAAGATAAAAACATTTCTGGAAATCAGTGAGATCAATATTCAATAATAAAAGTCATGTTGATGAAATAACATCTCTAGTCGAGCAAGACACCGCTCCAACATTATTAATAAGTCCGAAATATTTTCAGCAATTACTTTGTTAATTTAGCCCCCTCCCTCTCAAGATATTCTAAAGTACTGGGTGAAATGTCTCCAAACTTTCACAGGTTGTAGAACAAACTTATATCTACAGACTGGAACCAAAATAATTTCTGATTGAAGTGTCAAAATATGTTATCCTCTGCTAATTACAATTAAATAGACAAAATTTGAGCTGCCACATAGGAGTAGTTGATGAATAAACGACCGGATTGTGAAATTTCAGTTCTGGTCTGCAAAGTGTCAAACCTTGCCAAATAACCTGGTTAACAGGTACATTGAACAGTTTTTGCGATCCTCGATTCATTGTTACAAGTTAATACTACAGTAAGTACCATTTTTGCAGTCACAACACATATCGTTAAGAAAACAAAAAAATAATAAAATATTGTCCCCTAAAACAAAGACCAACTGCCAAAGTTATCGGTAATTTTTTTTGAATTTTGTTTTTAGTTTCTGAAATAAGAATAAAAGTTGGGAAAATTTCAGAATATTTAGCCTACAATATGCGTTTAGAAGTTATGCAAATTTGTAATATAAACATCTTGACAGTGGAAAAACCGTCGGGGCCTTGTTTATGGATCATTTGTCTGCCCAATATCATGTTTAGAGAATCTGAAGGAAGCCAGTATGTATGAAATGATTTGTATTCAATTGCCTCATCAATTTATAAAATATGAGACTTTTTGACAGCAGCTTACTTGTATCATATTCTATTTGAAGAGAATAACGTTACAAGGAATTAAGAACTAATAGCTAAATGTCTGTAGGGGTCATTCATGCTGTACTCGAGGCCTGCAGTAAACGATATAGAGCAATTAAGGGTGGTCCTTACCATGGCAGTTTGCGTAGATATTTGTTTTAATATATAGGACAGTCTTCATAATTCCGATATGCAATACATTCAGATTTCTTCAAATGAAATGGGCAGTTCTGGTGAATGTACTTACCAATTGTGTCGGTATATGGATTTTACAATGTTTAAAAGTGTTTGCCAGAAAAGAAAACAAACCGATTGAATTTCACATGTAGAGAACAACAGAATGTGTCAACGAAGACAGGATTACTTTAAATTGTATAGGGTAGCACAAAACGTGAAAAGTTTCCAGAAAAGTATGCGTTGGAAGAAACTAATAACGATTGCATGCTAGCAAGCGGTAAACAAAAAAAGAAAAATATCCGATTAAATTACAGAGATAAAAACTGTAGGATAATAATCTTGAGGAAAAAACAACTACCAATTGCCGAAAAAATTCATAAATTAAAGTGTGAAGTTTATAGTGTTTTATGCT
The DNA here is from genome assembly GCA_032352715.1 of Bougainvillia muscus. NCBI lineage: Eukaryota > Metazoa > Cnidaria > Hydrozoa > Anthoathecata > Bougainvilliidae > Bougainvillia > Bougainvillia muscus. The sequence continues at coordinate 14,136 of JAUCNQ010128456.1, read as the reverse complement.
TTTCCCTACCTGGCCGATCTTGATCGGTCCATATTGATATTTTTTCAAATTCTGCACGATTCTTCATAAATTGGGAATAGGGTTCTGTTTGTAAGCCTGTGTCTCCCAGCATTAGGTCATTATACGATTTAATTTTACCACCTTTAATTTTCCGGTCATGGGAAGGTTCCCATATGAGAAGATCATTGCACAGTTCACCCTGATTAAATTGTATAGGTCTTAGTTCAATTAGTGATATCAAAAATAAATAAATGATCTAGCCCAATTGGCTTGATAATTTTCTTGTCGACTAGCCATCTGATATTTTACGTTTCGACAAAATACTAAGCCCTCTATAGAAGTAATGTTTTATTAGAAATTTGCGAAACAACCCGTATTCTGCATGGGACGGTAGGACCTATAAGTGGAGCCATCAGACCTCTTTTGTCACAGTCCAAATGCAATATGTTGCTACTATTAGTTTGCGTCGTGCATTTTGGCCTGCCTCTTACACGATTTTGTTTCTTGATGGAATCTCAATGTAGTTATGGCAGGAAAGAAAATCTTTTTAATTTTATTTAATTTTTTTACTGAACATTTTCTTTTATAAAGTGAATATGTTTTTTAACTAATTATTTATTCTTTTTAAAATGTTTGTTTATAGTTTCTCTGAGTTTAATTGGTTGAAATATAATTTATGCAAAACATTAATCATAATCAAAGAATTAAATATTTTAATGTTGTTGAGATGTTGCGAACATTCTTAAATACTCACGAACATCGAGGAAATAAAGAAAAGGCCAATCGCACGTTAGAGAACGAGAACGAATGTTTTCTTTTCGGCTCAATAGTTCGTATAATTAATGCCACAGCTGAATTTAACGTGACAGTAGGTGCAATATCTTTCCTTGTTTTAAGAGTCCTCCGAAGCACTCTTTATTTCTGCTGTATTAAAGCAAACTCATTATTAAAATTGGAAGCATATGAACTGTGAAAATCAAAGGTCACACCAGTAAGCGTTCTCTTAACGTTATGTTGCTTAGCAAATAAACTTAAGCAAGGTTTAACAAAATTCTAAGCGCTTGTGACCACCCCATAAGTGTTATAGTTATTCTTATATTGTTATTCTAAAAGTCAGAAGGATAAAAAAAAGTCCCTATCACTTTTCTTACAGTTTGTCTTGAAAATTTGATTTAATTTGCTTCACAAACCGTCATTTCATCTCGGAAAAAGGGTCATTGTACATACAAAGTAATGACCCTTCCTTTGAGATGAAAATTGATTCGAATGAAGCAAATTTTTAAAGCAAAGTTTAAGACGAACCTTGACATTCAGAGCTTTTGTCAATCTCGTCACCAAATCTAAAAGGAACAAAAGACTTCAACTCGAGGATATTATTTTGATACTTTGATATTGTTGTTAAGTTTGATTTCTTCAAAAGTTATTTAATTATTCGTACTTGACATAATAAATTAATAATTTGGATGTAATACTGTTTCCTATGTCTTGTTTTTAATGCGTGGTTAGTTAGATTTTTTAGAAATTTTAACGAAAATTATGAATAAAAAAAACGATAATCGTTATTTACTCTGCGTGATGAATTTATCCCGTCTATTATTTGTATTACTTAATTTTGACAGTTTTTCTAAACAACTGTTACGTTGTTATGTCTAGTAATCAAGCATGCATTTAATTTAGACCGAAAAACACGCATGTATCCCAGGCACAGTAAGCAGATACAAAAGTTGAATGATTATGTGTCTGATATGTATGCGCTCTTCTTCTATTCGCTCGATTCTCGTGCTAGTCTAGCCTCAAATTTAAAGTTTAACAGACTGGAAGGAATTTAAATTTGTTATAAATCAGTTCCAATATACCGCAAATGCAAACTGTGTCAGTCTGGTCTCAATAAACTCATTGATGTTTTTTTCGTAGTATTATCTTAGCCTTAGCCTAAAAAAATTGTAACTTTCAACTGTCAGTGACTGGTACGTTTTGTCTATGGAAAATATCGTATGCACTCTGTAATCTGTTCAATGTAAATTTGATATCTTTCGATAAATGAATAAGTGATCATGTGGACACAGTGGCGGATCATGCCCTAGCCAGCGAAATACGATAGAGTATAATTACTTTTAATTCTTAATAACATTATGTATGACGCTGGGTCTTAGCGCCATACATAAAGTAATTAAAATTAATGACTTTGCGTCTCCATTAGATGGCTGTGACTGGGTCAAAGCATGTTCTGAGTCCGCCTCTGGGATAATTAGCAAACACAGTATACATCCGCTAATTCGAATGTTGTTTAAACCTAAGATTCGTTATTTTAAGCAAAATCTTAGGACTCTACAGTTTTCCTTAAGAAAGCCTTAAGTTTCTGCTGCTCAATTCTAACCAAGCTAATTTGAACATTCGCAAATTCGTACCATACTCTCGGTTCAGTAGCAAAAATACCACTTGCAAATTTGCACTTCCATAGATTGAAGGTCACAAAGTAAGGGAGGAAATAAAGACGTTTAACCATATAAAGTTTTGGGGGGCAAATAGGCTCGCCACAACCGGAAAGGTTTTAATTACTTTTGAAGTACTATATTTTAGCATTTGAAACTGGTTTACTTTTAATATAAATTTATTATACATGTTTTGGCAAAGTTTCAGGGTCATATCATTTACACCTTAACAGTTATAGGTCATTATTCAAGACCACCTATTAAAATTTCGGTTAATTACGGTCAAATCTTTACAAATTTTGGGGAAGTATAACTCCAGTTTCCAAAGACTTTGGGCATTGAAACGTTACATAAGCATTATCTGTCCAAAGTTCTTCCATATTAGGTATGTCTTATCACGTGAAAAATTTCATGACGTCATAAACAGCCATTACGTCAGGCAAAAATGCTGACATCAGCAAAAGTTAATGCCGTCATCATAAAAAATTTAATTGGTTTAGAATCAACATTATATAACAAGTATGCAAGTTTCAAGTTCTAAAACTAAGCCAATCCTGAGTTAGATGGGGGGAGGGGGGATTATATGCCCCCTGCCCCAGGATTTAAAAGTTGTCAAAATAGCCCAGGATTTATAGGGTTAATAGCTTTGATACAAAGGGAAAATAACTTTTAATTTAACCATATATTTTGCGTCTCCAGGGAAATGAAGAGTGCAGGGAATTTGTAGTCTTTTTCCATTACCAAGGATGAAAATAATTATTTTTCAAATCTTAATAGTTAATTTTCCTAAACTTCGGTTAATTCAAACATTCGCCAATTCGTACAAAATGTGTGGTTCCTTCTGTATTCGAACTAGCGGTTGTGTCCCGCACATAAAACGTTTTGAAATAACAGTCCATTAAAACCGTAAAAATGCCTAAAATCAACTAATAAGCTCCATAAGATCAAAATGATGGAGCTTAGATGTAAGTTACATAGACATAAAGGTTGTCTGACCTTCGCTGGTATCTAAAGCTACTGAACCATACGTCAAGTACTTGTTTCTGGCTGATTTACCAAGCCAAACTTAGAATTACATGACACTTTTCTTTTGTGAGACAACGGCGCTAGAGTTTGTGGGTAGAGATAACAGGTCGTATCACTAAGACACTAAGGCTGCGATGTTGTTTTACTTACTAAAATAAAGAAATAATAGTGTTCATTTAGAGATCCCTGTTGTCATTCGCAGTTCGCAGATTTCCATTTTACGCCCATTATTGTGGTTTATGCCCGATGCGAGGCGGGGTTATAAATGTCACCAATAGGCGGAAAGTAAAAACTAAAGGAAGAAAATGAAAACATTACCCGAATTAATGAAAATTACTTTTATTATTACTTACATCTATGCCTCCAACTGGAATCACATTCCAAAACCTCTCGGGTATTTTATTTGTTATTTTTACAATTTTTACGATGAGACATTAGAATTTTGATGATCAACGTACAGACATACGGACGATCTCAACAGGGAACGTAAAGCATTTTGGATGCTGTGTTGATGGAATATTTTGTCAATTTAGGCGATGCATCTTTTTAAGATGGACTTTGTGTGCATTGATCCTGTAAAGTCTTGCACCATTATTGGACAGTTCGCCATAAATTTGCAACCATGCGAGAAGCAGCCAGACAGATCTGTTTATAATATACCATACGGCTAGGGGTTATTTTACTTATCGTTGTTATCAATTAAGGTCATCTTAATTTCCCAGGCACTTCTGAAATACAAAAAAAGGTACACTGCTACACACTTCTGCAGATCAGACCATTTTCTATAACCTCATATCTTACAAATTGTGAGGATCGAACTCACACCAACTTCACCCTACTGGCTGTAGAGCAAAGTGCTAACCAACTATCGTAAACCGGCAGAACGATAGCGTGGTGGGAGTCGATTTGTCGACATGGTGACATCATTAATTATATTGTTTATCATTTCACATGTCTGAGTTAGGAAGCGAACTGGCTTCACTTTAATGTTCTACGGGGCCAGAATCTTCTAGCACTCACGCAGAGAATGGTTAAGTAACATTAACCACTTTTGAGGTTAGTGATTCTTTGGTAGCTTGTTCCAGTCTTTTTCTTCGTGCCGTGACTAGGTCTAAATGGAAGTCGCATTTGTTAGATTTATCAAATATTTAAGTAAAAATCTGTGAAACGAAATATCGTGGATTGCATTCATGAGAAACTGAAAGAACCATTATAAAAAAAAATCAATATTTTAGACCTAAAGCAATGAGTTGATAACTTTGCTTTCTCAAAGACATATCAAATATTAAATATCCTTTAGCTGAAGATTTCTCTCTGTTTGTTTTGGACACTTCTGTCGAAGTTCGAACGTGGTAATATTACTAGATTGTAAATTATTTTGCAACCAAATAATGCTGTAATAGGTCCTGATTTTCTGATGAACGCTATTTTAATTTTATATTATATTTCTTTATGTGATATTGATGTTCATCGGAAGAATCAGGACCTTCGACAAATTCGTATCAAGTTTCATGACAAATAAGCGTCTTTGTTTATTCTTAGTACGTGAAGGATTGCACTCATGATTTACTTGCTTATTAGTTCTAATAGAGAAACTTTATTTTTGATAGTGAACAAATGGTTAAGAAATACATCTTCCTGTATGAAACATTAATGCCATTTTTGCATGACATTATATTGTATTTATTATAGTGTTGTCGATAAAAGTATGACTAAAGGGTTTTTTAACGCAATGGCTGTTGTTGGTTTCGTTTTCTTAATCACAATCTTCAGTTTCGTCGAATCGAAGTGTAAACAGAACTATACCTATAAAAATTATGCGGAAGATGATAAAAGTTCTCGGAAAATATTTGCCTTGTTTTCAATAACAAATGCAGATGGTAGTTATAACGTTCACATTGCGCACAATGAACTAGCTTTGAGGGAGTATGTGTTTAATTTAGAGACACCATTAGTAGTAACTGTTGTTGATGTTTGCGATTCAAATGACGTGTTATTAGAAACACTTTTAGACATTATGTTCAATACCCAATTATGTAGTTATTGGTATTCAGCAGTTTCAACTCTGTTTCTTTCCCATATGTCGTCAGAGTTAACATTACTAGCATTAAACATGTTGCCTGTTATTCATCAACAATTAGAGTTATGTAACGACGTATTCATAAATTACCTTCCTATGGTAGTTAGACACCTACGTCTTCCAGATTATTTACATCCATGGCTTTCGAAGATTGTTATTGATTTTGAAGAATTCTTTTGGTACAAGGAGTACAATAAAGAGTACAGTAATAACTATATATATGACTACGAGACCCTTCCTCTGCTAAAATATCAACATTATTTCATTGTAAGCCTGTGCAATCGAATAATGAATAATATTTGCGCTTGCAATATACTTAACCATAATTTCGATTATCTTATGAATAAGAAGAGACAAATGGCTTTTACAGTTAGACACCATTTTATCTCGTCACATACAAGTCTACAATCTTTGCAATATGATTTATCCGGACATGATATATTTTCTTCTAACTTTGCCATAGTATTCATCGCATCTAACACCCAGGAGGTCGTTGCTCTTTAAGTTCATCTACCTCAGCAAATTAAGTCAATAATACTACTATCGTCAGTTACAAAATATTCTACGGAAGCATCCCTCCAGATGTGTTCTTCAAAATATCTGTTCGGTAAATATGTAACAAATCTTTAAAAAATCGAGCATGGTGGAGTGCATTTTTCAAATATTTACCGAACACATAATTTGAAGAACACATACAGATGGCTGCTTCCGATTCTACCAATATTGCGAACTCATATTTCACAACGAGAAACAATGCAAAACAAAATGGTTCCGACACAGAAACATCTTTTGCTGGACAATGGTTTTCAGGACTAGAATTTAAATTATTTAACAACATCAGCGAATCAGAAAACATTTCAGAATATTACGATAGATATTTAGACTATGAATATGATTGCATACCGGTATGTGGTATTGGTCTAAAACTTCGTGTGAGTGTTAATACTATTCAGTGGTGGAGAGTTTACAAGTGCGAATATTGTCCAAGCAATACTTTTAAACCTGAGGTTGGTAACCATGATTGTACACCATGCAGAGAGATAGGATGGGTTGTAAACCGAAACAGATCCAAATGTATTGATACCTTTGTTACCTATTCATTGAAATTCACCGATGATGCAAGTATCATTATTATGGCATTAAGTGCCATTGCTTTTAGTGGAGTGTGCATCGCAATTTCAATCTATTTGAAATATCAAAATACCCCGATCGTAAAAGCATCTTTATTTCATTTGTCAATGATGCAGTTGGTATCCTATATGCTTATACTAGTTATGTTACCTTTTCTATTCATTGGAGATCCAAATACTTTCATCTGCAGGTTAAGACCTGTATGTGTAACCGTTTTGGTATCAACATCATTTGCTGTGACACTAGTAAAAGCTTATATTATAAAAGCAATAACATATTCAAAAGTAAGAATGACGTCTAGTACAGTAAAGAAATCAAAAGTAGCAGAGTTTTTTCTTCTTTTCTTATTTGTTATTGGTGGACTTGCAATTTATTTTGTAGGAACTTACGAAGAAAAGATTAAAGTGTTGATGTTCGTTTCGAGAGATGGAAAATTTAGGGAAAGATATTGTAGTTCTGATATTCACATCATAACTCAGTTTTTTTATTTCTGTGTTTTATCAGTGATATCATTGTACTCAGCGTTCAAATCACGTCGACTCCCAACATTATTAAAGGAAACCCATGTTATTGGTTTGTCTTCAATACTTTCTTTAATCATATTTGTAAACATTATTTGGTTGTATTTTATCACCTCAAACTATTATAGTAAACGTCTTTTAATGTTTTATGCCATATATTTTGTTGTTGTTATAAATGCGTTGGTGTTGTACGGATATAAAATTTACACAATTATTCGAAGACCAGATAAAAATACAAGAAAATACTTTGTGTATGCCATGCAAAGCAGAATGAAGAAAGAAGCACAAAAACTTCAATTGATCGGAACTCATGAAGTAAACACTGCCGTATAAGATAGAATTGCCGCTGCGCAGAGAAAAGAAAGAAGTCCATATACAGCTTAACGAATATAATATTCATGTCTAGAATTCTAACATTGTTATTAGTACTATAACTTGTGGTATATAGTGCTAGGTTCCGTTTCAAAGCTGTTCCAAATAGTTCTCACGAAAAACTTTGAAACTAAACGAGAGCTAGTTGACCAAAATTACCTGACTAAGCTTTGAGTGTTCAAAAGAATTTGCCAAAAAATATAATTTTAGAAACCATGAAATACGACTGGGTAAACAATCGAACCTAACCTGCTAAACGAATCAATTGTATTGTTTACCGAGCTATTCGATTAAATATAATTCTAAGCACCCATATCGCATATGCAATGTTAACATAGAGAATTAGACGAAACGTTGCCTGGGCAATTACAGAATAATAGTGTCATGTGATAGCTCATGATATAGCTCATGAGATGAAAACTATAATAGAAACAACCGGAAGCATCCCTCCAGAGGTGTTCTTTAAAATATCTGTTCTGTAAATATGTAACAAATCTCTAAAATATCAAGTATGGTGGAGTGCATTTTTAGCATTGTTGCAGGCTTTATGCCTGCAACAATGCTAAAAATGAACTCCACCAAGGACACTTCTGTAGGAATATTTCAAATATTTACCGAACACATAATTTGAAGAACACGTAGAGATGGCTGCTTCCGTAACATCAAAAGATGAGTAACGCACTGAATTAACGTTTGAGTTGCATTTGTCAGATTAATCATAAACGTAATGTAAACACCATTAGAAATGACTTGTCAAAACAAAAAAATAGAGAACAAAATTCGATAATATTGAATACTGAACAGATGGTTGTTAGATTTTGAATGAGTAACAACTATTTCTTATATATTAAAAGTTTTTTAGTTTTATTTCCCTTCTTGCTGCTCTGACTAGATCTTGATTTTCCACTACTGTAAAGAGAAGCAGAGTAAATAATTAGGACGTTAGATAAACTTTATCAACTCTGCGATGCTACTTTATTTAGTGTTGTAATTTTATTCATTTTATACTTTTTATACAATGAACTAGTCGCATCACAAATACACTGATATCTTGATACTAACCGTAGAGGTACCTGGATACCACTTGATAATCAGGTTTCAAGGTATGACTAATAATTTAAATTCTAAAAGAAGTGCAGAACATCCTTTCTTCAAACTTTAAATAATCAGACATAATACGAGTTTGACAACATTCCGCTGAGAAATATGTGTATTTTGCAAAGCTCCACATAATTAATTCTACGTTTTACTTAACAAAATCAGCAAACCAAATTAAATCTGCGCTATACAAATCATTGAATTTTCATTTTAATTACAAATCCTTTTTTTTCCTACTTAAAACAATTTCAAACCCAATGCCAGAGGCGGATTTAGAACAAGCTATTAGTTAGTCACAGCAGTAAGTGGAATACTCAAAGCCATTGATTTTAATTACATTAAGTATGTCTCTTAAGACCTAGTGTCATACATAATGTTATTAAGAATTAAAATTAATTGTTTTCCATGACAATGGTCTGACTAGGGCTGTATCCGCCACTGACACAGGAGGCAAATATTGAACCTGTAAACAAGCTTTAGAGCCAACTACATTGACATCAAGGCACTTGATAGTTTTATTAAAAGTTATCTCTATAAATACTCAACATCGTCTCCGGGACTGCTCGTTACTTCTTTACGAAAGCGAAAACTATAAAATAATAACTAGTTGTTGCTTTAAAACTGTATTATTTTTTTAACACATGAAAAAAAGTTTAGATACCAACTTGTAAATGCAATATAAACCATACTCATACATCGTCAATTATTATATCGAAAGCATTTCAGTGGCGGATCCAACCCTAGTCAGAGCATTACGATGGTGTATAATTACTTTTAATTCTTAATCACATTATGTATGACGCGGATGATATGTATGATCCAGTTTCATAATAAAGTAATTAAAAATAACGACTTTGAGTCTCCATTCCATTGCTGTGACTAGGTAAAAGCATGTTCTGAGTCCGCCTAAGTGGTTTCCCCTTAATATCTTTAGAACCAATAAGTCACAAAAGGAATTAAGTGACGTAAACAAATATTGATTACGTCATTATGTGCTTAATGACGCTATCAAACTATGAGATATATTTTGAACAAATGAATACTTATGTTTGAAGTTTTGAGACTTCATCAAACATTTATCTGGAATAGTACTGATTAATTTTTTTTTTGTTAATTGTTCTACGGCTGAAAGCCGGTAGAACATTGGTTTAGGCGATTCCGTGATTCCATGTTGGCAAGTTTTGCAGAGTCCGTCTTATTGAGAGTCAGGCTGTTATATTATAAAAGAATTAAAAGTTTATTAACATTAATGATACTGCTTAATAAAGCATTGATTAAAATAACGTTTTAAATAAACAACGTGCCTAAAGTGTAATATTTTGCTCAAATCATTAACAACATCTTAAACTTTGAACAAGATCTTGTACAAAACGACTTCATGCGTGACGCTATCAAACTTAAAAAAACATGAAACTATCCAAATATTAAAATGATTGACTAATTAAACAATAATTATTTTTATGTGTTATTGATTGGTGCAAAAAAATAGACAGGCTTGCCTACAATATTGAATTTGAAGAATTACTTCCGGTAGATGCGATAGAAACAGCAGGTAGGCTAGCGTAAAAAGTTCTCGTGGATCGAAAATATGAACGCACTGAAACCAAACAGTACGCTCCGCGATCGAATTGATTAATTTTTTTGTCATTTTTATCGTATTGAAGGTCTTCACTTATATACCACAGTTAGTAGACTATTTCATTTTCTTATGATTTATCTAAAGAATCAGAAAGATATAAAATGCCCTGGGATCGATGTTGGTTACATGGCGTATTTGAAGTAAATTCGATTCGATTTTTTATTCTGCGGCACAACACTCTGCAGATACAAATTTAATTTCTGAGTCTTCTCGGTTCCAAACGTTTTGTTATCAAGAAGCGACGAGATAACTGGAAAGGATGAAATTATAAACGATCAGTGAATATTAACTATAACCTACATTTGCTTGCGATATGTCAAAATAATAAAAAAGGAAGCACATGAATGACGTAGTAGAAAGTGCATCTGTTGCAAAGTAATCACCTCTAATCCACACTTCGCAATATTATATGCGAATGGGGACAATCTTAGAAAGATTATTTCAGCAAATGACTTCTTTCGCGTATTCGTAGTTTTCCCAGCTAGCAGTAGAACGTACTACCGACACGGTTGTTTTATTCTAATTAGTTCAAGGGGTACATTCTTTGTTTCAGGGGGTCCTAATTGCAGATTTTTGTAAAAAAATCATATTTTCGCATTTTATGCTGCATTTGGTTTCAGGTAAAGTCATGACGTAGTGTTACTTGTCTTTCTCCAAATATAAGACGTCATGGTTCTAGGCGAACCATTTGTAGACGAGATATTTGCATTTGGCAGACCAGGTTATGAAAAAAAGAGAGCAAATATTATATCTGATCATAAGCAAAATTCTCCTAACATAACAAACATTCCTGACGTCATCAAGGCGCATTAAGTGAGTTAGATACTTTTTTCTATAACTATAGCATGATTTCGCTCATAAACACAAAGAAAATCCAAAGATCAGGGCTAATTTATAAATGGCTAGAATTACAATAATAACATATATCCTATACAAATAAGAATTGCACCAATTCTCCTAACTAAGTGATAAGACCTATTATTTTTGTTGTTATTAATATACAGTACACCTAGTTTGAGCATTCTCAACAATTGATCGATACCTTTTGGATCATGTATGGTGTTTATAAACATTTGCGTTACTTACTTACTTTTAGTGTACAAATTTCCAAATTTCACACCCCAAGGGCGGAAAATCACGTGATACAGGTATCCATGACGTCATATGTCGTTTTTTATGTATTTATTATTATCAAGTCAAGATAGATCTAACAATACACCAAGATTCAAGTCTTAGCTCCCAGTGGTTCTCGAAAACGATAGTCAGGGCCATAATGGCCCCACCCCAGTCTTTAAGCGAGCTAAAAATGCCCCAACTTAAATAATAAGCGAAATATTGAAATTGTAAAATGTCAAAAGGGGAAGTGCTGTAAATTATGAGGTGGTTTTAAATAATAGTCAGTAATTAGAACCACCAAATGATAGAGGGCTGTAATTTTCGAAGATGATGTAATAAAGTTAATTATTGAAAGTGACCAAATATAACAAATCATAAACATAACAGAAGTTATATAAAATCAAACAAGACGCAGGTACTTTAGGTCCCCTCCTCCGGTAAAACCAATCAAAATTAATTTGATATCAATTCTGATCTGTCAATGTGGGATATATGACACGCGGGGGGGGGGGACTTTTTGACCCGCGGCCATGTTCTCACTTTGGTAACTTTTTTTGGTGAAATGCCACGTTTCTGAAACTTTAGATACTCTCCTAAGTATATTTTGTGAAAAGAATTGCAAAATTTCGAAATTATAGGTAAAGGTGGTTTTAAGACATGACTTTTTTGTTGAAACTAGTCAGAAATTCCTATAGGAATCCTTTATAAAATCAAAAACTAATATCTTTTGAACCAATAATCAAATATACATGAAACAAGAAACGAAGTTTATTCATAATAAATACTACGAACTGATGTCATCAAATTTCAAAATATCCGATGACGTCATTCTAAAATAACTTCATCGCCTGGGGGGGGGCAAAAAGGTATTTATTTATTCAATAACGTTTGATGTAGAAGTATTATATAGTCAATCTTATTGACTTCAAACTGTAGCATTACGGACACGGAAGTACTTAAATATTGTTGTTACTCTGATGTGAAGCCTGGAATTAATCAAAACAGAATTATCTATTATTATCAATACGAACTACTTAAATTTGTCATAAACCGCCCACAAATCACATTTTAACCCCATTTATATAGGGGCGCGCTGAATTAGCCAAATTTTCAAGCGGCATAAAAAAAAGATTTGCCGCCATTTTGTGGTCACTGTCAAAACAGAGTGCGAAAACGAAAAACCAACAAATAAACTCAAAACGCTTCTGTGTTTTCGCCTCAAAAAAGCTCCGGTACAAATAGGGTTAAAGTATATTTCGTGACGTGACGTCAATGAGTACATTTCGAAACATTGAAATTGATGTTAACTCTCTTTTAAAATAACAGTTTAGAAGTAATTTAATAATTTATATCTGATGTTTGATATATTGAAAATGTAACGTCAGAATCCATAACTAAGGAAAATATTGATTAATGACTTTATTACCATTTACAGCGTTTTGCATATTAATAACTAAGAGCATGTTTACAGCCCAAATCTTATCCCGAACCTGAGTTTATTTGCGTTTACAACTCTTTTTCAGCCCGGGCTGAAATTCAAATTTTATTTCTAATCTCAGCCCGGGCTGACATCATTTCACATTATCTTCGGCATGTTTTTTTACCATTTCAGCCAGGGCCGAAATAAAATTGCGTTTCAACTCATTTTCAGACATATTCAGATATATCTCAGTCTGCGCTGAAATCTCAAAAGCGGATGTTTTTTTCGACAAATAAAAAAATTTACCATTTTATTATTGGTAATTAAAAGTATGACTTAATGTAAAAAAATCCGCCATGATAAAATCAAGGTATAAAAGACAAGAATTAAAAGTTAAAAATTATTATTTATGTACGATGCATTTCGGTACAAACCATTTTCAAGTAGTAACTAAAATATTTTACAAGATTCATTTATACAATTTAAATACACACATTTTCAGTCCCTAGGTGATACCATTGCGAAAAAGAATACATTTTTTGAAATCCATCTGGTCATTTAGACCTGGTTTCCTTATGCAGATAGAATAACTTTCCAGGATTTTTCTTTTGTTATCATAACATGGTGCTTTACGTATCACTGACCACTTAAATTCTTGTTCTGGAAAGTTTGTGATATGTTTACTTGCCTCGGAACTTTGTGTTGGTTTATTGTGTTCCGCCCATCTGATTTCAGAATTTTTGTTTCACCAATATGCTTTTCTCCACATACACAGACTCCCTCATAAATTACGCAAGACTGGTGTGGGTTTTTATCTTTTAACGGGAATAATGATTTTATTTTCCGAGAATTCCAAAGAATGTTCACTTTAAATTTATCTCCTGTGAATTAATGCATCTTTTTGAGAAATTCTGGTAAAACTGTTTCATTTTGATAGCAGTATGGAATAGAAAGGAAGATAGATTAGCGGTCATCGAGCAGGTAGTCTCTTTTAGTTACTACTTGAAAATGTTTTTTACCGAAATGCATCGCACATAAATAATAATTTTTAAAAGTATGACGTCAACTATTTCAACACATTTTATTTTATTCACCATTTTATTTAGCATAGTACAAAAACGGCTAATTGTTTGTTTTGAAAATTACTGAAATATTTTGAATGAATAATTGTTTTGTTCCTTGTGATACAAATTTTCTGCACGATCTCTAAAAACTCGTTTACAGGAAGGCTTTCTATAGGCGAAATGAACTGTCATGGCTTCTGTGATTGGTTAAATTTTTCCGTCGGAAAAATTTAACCA
>JAUCNQ010128434.1:0-10031 GCA_032352715.1 Bougainvillia muscus | reverse complement strand
CACTATAACTACTAGAGCGTATTTTAATCGTTGGTAGAAATTGATTGGTTGCTCTTGGGTACGTGTCATCATCTACTATTTCAGTTATATCTAAATCGTCTTCAGTATCGATGACGTCATATTCAGATTCGTGAAAACAATCATCACTGTCTTCCTGTAAATATAACCGTTCAGTTAATTTTGGACGTTCGCTTATAATCTCGAATGCTCGATCAAGTGAATAGACAGTGCCTTGATTATCTTTACAAAAGCAAAACAATACATCTTCCTCGTCATCATTATTATCATCCTCATCATCATCATCAGCATTATCATCATCATCATCATTATCACCTCCATCAGCTTCATCATAATCTACACTACAACAATTATTATTTTTTTCAAGTTTTTTTTCTAAGTATTCGATTTCGTCATCAGCATCATAATGATTTAAATTATGAGGATAAAGTTCGTCATCGGATGACGTCAATAAAGATGTTAGACTATCTATGTGTATCGAATTATCATCAGTTTTATGTGCAATGTTTTCTATATGGTGTGACTCTTCTGAAGGATGTTGGGGATGTTGTAATGACTGTTGTGAACTGTTGTGGAATCGTTGTTCATGATGTTGTGAGTCTGTAAAGTTTAGGTTTCGTCTTGCATGATATTTTTGTTGTTCTTTCTCATAGTCACATGTTGTTGCAGAATAGTGTCCATTTGGGATAGGTTTGTGTGATGGAGCATGCGCAGTCACTAAACAAAAGAAAAAAAATAAGTTAGAGTCGGTTTAACAACTTAGAAATAATTTTGCAGTTTTTCCACAAAAAAAAACGTTTCTTTGTGCATACTTCAGTCCTAGTGGGCACATTTTAAAAATAACATCTGTAAAACGTCTTCAAGACGTCTTCATACTTATATACATATATGCCGTTTGTGCATACATTATATGTATGCACAAAGGCACTTCTTCTGTAATTAAAATCAAACGAATCGCAATACGAATTTTATGGATAGCCCCTTAGAATAGAAAAGAGCTAAAATCAAAGGCGGACTCAGAACATGCTTTTACCTAGTCACTGCCATCTAATGGAGACTCAAAGTCAATAATTTTAATTACTTTATGTATGACGCTGGGTCTCTAAAGACCCAGCGTCATACATAAAGTTATTAAGAATTAAAAGTCATTATACTCCATCGTGTTGCTCTGACTAGGGCTGGATACGCCACTGAAAATATATGACAGATATATTTTGAAATAGAATATTCTAGAAAGAATACAAACAAATCAATCCGAATATAAACGATCCACACTCCATGAAAATCGGGATAATCGGGATTACTTTTGGTTCTAGATATGCTGTAAATGTCAAATAATCTCTATATAAAAAAGTCTGTAATGCAATTAGACAATGTGATGTCTTCGCTCGGAAAACACGACGTAAACCTTATGTTGTCTTGTGTTTTTCAACGGAGGACTACCATTTCTTTAATTTGATCACAAAAGTAAGTGAATCTAAAACTAATTATCTAGATACTTATACAATGTAGGCTAAATATCAAGGGTTACATGTTTTGCATGCAGTGAAGAAGTAACTGAATCTAAAATTCTTATACAATAAACAATTACCATCAAACGGCATTCTAATCTTCAAGAACCAACTCCAATCAAAATTACTATCTCTCATGTTCACTTGCTTTTGTAAATTACAAATGTAAAACAAGTATACAAAACTCTCAAAACCATAGACAAAGTTTTAATATAAAGAGATCTAACTTGTCAAGCTTCTTGCTAAAATTATTAACACCAAATCGATAATGAAAATAGATTAAAGAAAGTCCGATGGGTCAGTTCTTAACGAATTTAATAACATGTGGTCTCGTTTATATAATCTTTATATACCTATAAAATGGAAGTTTAAGAGCTGTTTTTAAACTGAGACGACTTTAAAAATACTATTATGATGGTGTGTATTTTCTATTGTTTTGGCATAGCCAAAACAATAGAAAATACACTCCGTCATAGTGTTACTTAGCAGTTTTGTCTCATAACAGTTAATGGTGTCACAATTAAATATTTTAAACTTGTTTTGTCAAAACATTAGATTTTCTATTGTATTGTTGATTAACATAATATGTGAGTGATTAAAGTGATTAAAGGACGATCTGCGAATTAAACTTTTAAAGGTGACATATTTTGACCTAATTTATTATAATATTTTAAAAATATTATAAAATACGTTTTTTTGATTGGTTAATAAAAAATTGGAAAAATTACTTGAAAAACATGCTTGACAGCTAAACGGCTAATTGCTGTCAAAACTGCTAATTATTCACTGCATGAAATTTTGAATTACATGTGATTATTTTACATTTAGAGAAAATCTAATTCTTCTTTAAATTTTCTTTAAACGCCAATTAATTATATATTTAATCCGAAACGGATTATCTCGGATTCCAAATAATGTTCCCACAACATTGCTACTCCCCTAACTCCAGAAACTGGATTAAATACGGATTAGCTTAATCTGGTATTAAATCTTACCTTAACCTATCAGAATTGATTAGAAATCAAATCTGATGTGTTAATGTCAGATTTAATACTGAGTTAAGCTAATCAGAGTGTAACCCGCTTTCGAACAACTGTACGCAGAAGTTTTAATTCTCTCTTAATAAATCCATCACCATATATTAAGCAATTAATAATCAATGACTTTGAGTCTCCATTTTACTGTTGTGACTAGTTGAAAGCGTGTCCTGAATCCACTTATATGTATGTTGTGTGTACCTCTAATGGAAAAAGTGATTCATATTGACGTCAATCTAATCTGTAATATCTTCAAAAAGGGGTTAAATAAAATGGAATTTATAATAATAAATTACCACAAGAGAAAAAATAGAATGTATTTTGTTATGTATCATCGGTCACCCTTTAATACTGTGAAATAATTAGAATAAAATTCCATACTGAACTCTCTGTAACTCCCTAACAACGAAAGTTTATATATTTTCTTTTATCACAAGTTAAAAAAATAATGACATGGGCCCATGGCATCTCAATAAACATTCGATGTTTTAAATTAGCAGCTAGTCACCAAGGTGTTACTTAGGGGCGGATTCAGAACAACTTTTACCAAGTCCCAGTCAGTAAAATAGAGACTCAAAGTCATTAAATTTTAATTTCTTAATGTATGATGATGGACCATCATCATACATTAAGCTATTATAAATTAAAACTTCTAGTTCTCATTCGGGATGCTCTGACAAGGACTAGACCTTCTTTTTTTGTTTTATTTATGTTTTCTAACAAACTGAATAAGTTTTTTTTCAAAATATAGTTTTTATCACTAATACCCAGGGTCTACAGTTGTTTGAGCGGATTAAAACCTAATAGGTTTAATTTTTGTGAATTTAGAGTTTAACAACGTTAACACTCAAAATAAACACATTAAAATTATTGTCTAATCCATAGTTAATTCACCAACAAACAACTGAGGCTAGTTGTTTTGGACACAAATGAAAAATGGATTAGCTTTAATCTGGGAATGAATCCTAGATTAGGAATTAATTCTGATTGGTTAAAGTCGATTTGAGTGAATTAATTCAGATTTTGACCCAAACTAATTTTTTTTAGTTCAATGTAAAGTCTTCATTTCGAAATTTCTTTAACTGGCTCCTCGCTTTAATTCGCTTCACAAAGTATGCACAATAACACTTCATCTGAGATGCAAATTGGCAGGAATGAAGCGAATTTGATACCAAAGATTGAATCAAAGTATTTCAGACGGATTACTGATTAAGCTGCTACATTAATTCCTAAGGAATTTTTCTCAGTCAAAAAAGTCAAAGTAGGACTTAATTAGATGAATAACATTTAATTTCAATTCAATGCGGATATAATTTCTAAAATAATGTCCTAACAACGTCCTAACGATGTCATTATATGTATGATTAACGCCAGGTAGGTCTTTTCAAGATGCATATTTTTATTACTGCAGATTATAAATACATTTTTATTAACGATCTTACCTTGGTACAAGACAGACATTCGAAGTTCAAATAACAGCACAGAGATTGGAGAACCAAAATTAAGAAGTTAAAATTAATATAATTCAACACAAAATCAAAATAGACATTTAAACGACAGATATCTATACTTAAAATTGTCCGATGTTGTGATACAGTCCCAGGGGAGGACTCAGAACATGCTTTCACTTAGTCACAGCAGTAAGAGGGATACTCAAACTCATTAATCGTAATAACTTTTTGTATGACAATGGGTCTCTAAAGACCCATTGTCCTACATAACGTTATCAAGAACTAAAAATAATTGTGCTCCAATATTCTGACTAGGGCTGGACCCGCCACTGAGTCCTTTAAACGTCATATTTAAAAATGTCCACCGACTAGGTTTATCATATTCCACCATTGTTAAATCCACTTTTCAAAAAAAACAAAAAAACATACAAAACAATGGATACAGTGGAATATATACACGAAAACATCTCTGTAGCATGACACAACTTGAAATATGATATTCAAAATAACCTCACAATCACTATTGTTCTATGACGTCATCACATGTATCAAATTCATGTTATATGTAGAGAGCGAAACAGTAAAAAAACGTGATCTTCTGATGACGTCATTCGAATCAGGAACGTACTACATGGACAGATTTAAAGTATTGTGTAACCAAGTCAAGGCAGTTAAAGATCGAGGCATTTATAATGCTTATAAATTTTACATTGTAATGCACTGATCTAGATTTGAGCAACTTATGTTTGATAAAATCGGAAATGCAAAACATAACTTTTTATGCAGGGTTAGACCATTGAAGAAGGCCTAAACGAAATATGTAGAATTCAATTTCAATTCTCTATTTTCTTGCTTTTCAAACTTCTAACTCTATCAACTGCCTTAATAAAACCTTTCCCGCACATCTTTCAAGAAATGGTCGTACATACTTTCATTCAAGTATGTGTAACCATTTTCTAACACCGCATATCATCTGTATAAATGAACATTACGATCAAAAGAATAAATTTGTTCAAACCATATATCTTCACCATAATGAATAACGTGACCATGACTCACGACGAGTCACATGATACATGTAATAAACTTATATTTTGTAACTATAACTATCATATTACCAGGGTGTGCATGTAATAAACTTATATTTTGTAACTATAACTATCATATTACAGGGTGTGAAGCCTATTCACAAACTCTATTGTGTGTGTGGTTTATTTATACTCGGATTTAATCCTAGCTGCTTGAGCTAATTCAGTCCGAGTTTGTATGAGTGATACTATCCGTTCGACTGCGATATCCGGCCCCACGCCTCTTTAGTTCCATTTAAGTCAAGCTCCGTAAGTTCAAGGATTACAGATGCGCCTCTACGCGTTCAACCACTTATAGACTAATGGTTCCCGAGACTGAACACGAGCTCACACCGTTCGAATAATTTACCTCTGAGTAGCCAGATTACAGGTGCACGCCGCTACACTAATTGGACTAACCGAATAAAACCTTACACAGCACGTCGCCGTAAACAATCCGAATTAAAAGTCAGTATCAAAGTCAAATATGGTTTATATGTCGAGGGAGGTTTTCTCGCTTTTGTTCTGGAGTAGGAAACAAGTATATTTAAGAGACAAGATTAATTACGATATACGAAAATCTCAGTGGCCGATCCATCCCTAGTCAGAGCAGCACGGAGAAGTGTTAAAAGTTTTAATTCTTAATAGCCTTCTGTATGATGATGGGTCTAAGAGACCCATCTTCATACAGAAAGCTATTAAAATTAATCACTTTGAGAATGCTTTGAATCTCCATTTCAGTGCGGTTACTAGGTAAACGCATGTTTTGAGTCCGCCTCTAAATCTCCTTGTCTTATGCCATAAATTTGTTTGAAAATTCATATCAATTTTCATCACAGAAAAAGCTTCTTCGTGCATATATAGTATTCTGGGATGAAAATGAAAAAAGATCTGCAACACAAATTTTATAGATACTCCCTAAATCATCTTAAATTCACAGTACAATCAACTCTTGATATTACGGTCATATTAGCACTCACTAGCTTCGCACATTCGATAAATTGAACTAGGATCGATTAGATAAGGTAAAATAAGATAGTATCTAATTATTTTACCCTTACATCATTTACTGCACGAAAGGTAACGGTATCCGTACTTTTATACAATATGCAACATGTTTTTATAACATGAAGCAGATTTAGAACATGTTTTCTTCATGTAATAGAAGTCAAAGGTCATTAACAATACTAACAAATACACGAAATTCAAAGCAAGTTTTAACTTAGCTATCTCTGCTTAGCCAACAAAGCAATAACACTGCATAAAAAAATGTAAATGATCAACCTCAAACGAAGGGCTGTGCCAACTGCGCAGCAGCAAATTCAAAACATGCAGGATCGGATCCAGGAGTAGGCAAACACCTACGAAGAAGTGTAAAACAATTAAATTTTAATTGTTTTACACTTTTTCGTAGGTACTTGCCTACTATTTTCAAGCTCTGGATCCGCCACTGCTTCACTGCATGAAAATCGGGATAATCCGTTTCGGATAACATATGATTATTACACATTTAGAGAAAATCAGAAATGGATTATTCCGATTTTCAATGCAGTGCTTTTACATAGTCACAGCGGTAAGATGGAGAATCAAAGTCAGTAATTTTTAATTGGTTAAGTTAATAAGCTTTTAAGAATTAAAACTTTTAGTTCTCGATCATGATGCTCTGACTAAGAACTGGTTTACATGAAGACTTTCTATAGGCGAAATGTACTGTCATAGCTTCTGTGATTGCTTAAATTTTTCCGTCGGAAAAATTTAACCAATCACAGAAGCCATGACAGTTCATTTCGCCCGCAACGATTTTCCATGTAAACGAGTCCTAAGATTAGACGTGCCACTGAGCCGAAGATTGACCAATGATATTTCACTTAAAAATACATTTGGAATTCATGTAGTATGGTGGACCAATCAGATCAAAAAAAAAAAAAATAGTAGCTACTTACTTCCGTCATTTAATGAACTTGTAGTACTGTATGAAAAACCACTATCGTGTTCAAAAGTTAAGTCTGTTAAATCAACGCCCTCAACATGTGATGAACTTCTAGATAAACCACGCCCTCTTGAATTTGTTGGAGATTGTAAAGCTTCAATTAATTCACCACCACTATCGGTACCGTTAAGTTTGTTATCAATTTCTTTAACAGTAAGTGAACTTTGTAAAAATAAATGTACTGTTATATCTGATAAGAATGTAGTTTCGTTTGTAATGCTGAAATAACAAAGAAATTACGTTGCATTAAAGTTGAGAGAAATTTAGAGAAAATCTTATCCGTAGATGCAACCTAGTTCCTAGTGCAGCATGTCACTTCTCAGAGTAGCAACAAAAGGCTCTGAGAACGATGTTGATCGTAGATGTTACAATTTCCATCGAAGAAGAAGTGTTTTAGTATTTAATTCTTAACACAATTGATCAAATTCCACACTTCTTCTTAGTTCATAACTGATATATGTCTCATTCATACATATCTCTGTACAAAGTGCTTGATACGACTTGAAGAAAATATTTATGTTGGCAATGCAATTTAATAAGAGAAACAAATAACAAGAAAGGTGGATGTAGCCATATAGCCAAATCACTACGTTGAAGAACTTTCAATTCTTAAAAGTTGCAAGGATTGAGCTCCAACCAACTTCATCCTACTGGCTGTAGAGCAAAGTGCTAATAAACTACTATATTTAGGCAGTTGGTTAGCATGGTGAGAGTCAATTTAACCACATAGGGACGTCGTAAGCAATTTACATTGAGCCTCTATTCCATTGCTGTGATTATGTTATAACATGTTCAATATCTGTAAAGCACTTACTCTTCTAAAAACGTTTGTAATCCTCTTTGTCTATGTTTTAAGAAAGGACGTTTAAATCTTCCAAATAAACGTTTAGGCGGCAGCTCTGGTAAATGTCTATAAAATAATGACAGTATGATAACATAAAGTCAGGTGAACTATTCTGAAGGTATATGAACGTCATTTGCACTAGGTGGAAAAGAAATACATAATATACTGACGTAGTTGACACATCAGTTTGGTAATTGTGCCTATTGGGAAATATCTGTTAAGAACAGGACTCGGTGTCGTAGAAACCGTTTATATATTGGAGGGCCCAGAAAGATAAGCTCAAATTATGCACAAATTAAGGTACCTCGACAGTGTTTAAAATTTATTGTAAGGGGGGGGGGTCGGCCACTGTGGTTGCAAGCAACGATCCTACAATTAAAGGTAAACATATAGATTAACAAATATTCATAGAATATTCATAGAATATTGTTAAGTATTCCCAGCCAACACAAGACCAAAATTGATGTCCTAACAATGCTGCGACGTCGTTAAGACGTCCTTAGAACATTGTTAGGACGTCACTTTACAATTGTGTTTGCTGATTATAAATCACAAATACCATATAAAGACAGCCATTTAAACATACTTGTCTAATCCGTATTGACTAAGTAATTTATTTCTTAACCATTGGAAATCTGAATATCGTCTTCGAACACACGAATCTGAACTAGCAAAGGTGATATTATTTGTCTAAAAACATAAAAAAAAAATTGATTTCATAAATTGTACGAATTTCACCACGGAAGAAGCGTTTTTGCACATACTTTATATACCCAACGGCCCTCCTTCTAAAATAAAAATTAAAACTACAATAATAAAGCCCCTTCTTAGAATGTGAAACAAGACAAAGCTGTACTAACTTATCGGACATATCTTTGTCGGACAAAATTTTCGTCACCTTTCAAAAACTTCGTCACTTTTGTCCGACGAAGATACGTCCGATTAGGTACTCCCTATATTTTCCGATTTAATTTTTACCGACTGTCCCCATATAAGGCTTTAAAATTATTACTTTAAATTGACAAAGTAACGATGACCTTTACTGTATTATAATAACTATCTTACAAATTGGTCCTCTTTCTAAAAATTTAACTCCTTCATTAGAATATCTAAGTGTGTTTTGAATAAAAACGCTCGTACAGTGTGGATAAGTAACAAACTGCGTGGAATAATAAAAAAGAGATTTTCTAAATAAAATTGTTTTGAAAATTGTTTTATTTCCACCTGAGCAGGAGTGTATGCACAAAGACACCTCGGGTGACTTATGGCACGACCCCACTCAGTTCGTTTTTGTGCCGACATGTCCCGCGTTTTGAGCACGCATTGTTGTGACGTCCATTTTTGACACGGCATATAGCCATTATGGTTATCGCAAAATAATCCTATATGCTCAAATTTTTAGGACATGTTATTTAACACGGTTTTGGATGCGCTCCGCACGTCGAGCCCCTTTAACTTCGACGTAACCAAGGCAGGTGTCGGAGATAAGGAATAAATGTCGGAATCGTGCCCTCCACTACTAGCCGGAGAGTAAACAGAAAATAAACGACTGTTTTCGGTATATACGAGTATTATAACCTTGACAGTAGGTGTCAATAAGGAACCGAATTAAAAATTTGCAATTTATAACTTATTTTTCGGTTGCTAAGTAGATGAAAATCGGCGATAAGACGTTCTGTTAAAATTATTTTTATAAGTGACACCTTATTTCGGTGATCTTCTACGTTAAAGAAGAACATCTGAAAGTTTCATGGTAATATGATAAGCGCTTATAGTGGAACCTGGAAATCTCTTGATCTGGGTTCATGCCATAAATGCCCTGAGACTCTTCTTAGGTGAAATAACTTGATTATATTCCCTAATTTACATTCAGAAAATATAAGCCAACTATTTTTGTCGATATCAAAAGTCACTTATACAGGGCATAAAACTTCTACGCATGACCAATAAGTATCAGATTCAAAATCAGGCTCTATTTACAGGTGTACTTTTTTCACACCCCGTGCTCTCAGAGGCGGACTCAGGACACGGTTTTCCTTAGTCACAGCACTGAAATGGAGATTCAAAGCATGCTCAAAGTGATTAATTCTAATAGCTTTCTGTATGAAGATGG
>JAUCNQ010128423.1:0-10032 GCA_032352715.1 Bougainvillia muscus | reverse complement strand
TTTCACCTCAGATGAAGTGTTATTGTAACACTTACGTGTTACAATAACACTTCATCTAAGGTGAAAATGAAGCGATATGTTAAGCGAATTTAAGCGAATTTTTGAAACGGTTCCTATGTTCTTACAGTTGTTCCAAACTGGATTAAATATGGATTAGTTTAATCTAGTATTAAATCTGATTTTAACCAATCAGAATCGATTTCTAATCGATTCTGAGTGGTTAAAGCAAGATTTCATACTGCATTAAGTGGGTGGTTTATCCAAATTTAATACCCAAGGTGGAAAGGTTAGTATTTTTGTGTTTTTTATTGGGCCCAGTTGTTCGAAACTGGATTAAATGTGGAATAGGTTTATAAACTGGTGTTAAATCTTAATTTAACTAATCAAAATTTAATACTAGACTAAGCTTATCAGAGTTTAATCTACTGTTGAACAACTGAACATATATACAAGAGATCAGAAAATTATCTCAATGGAAATTGTTACGATTTCCCATATGAGTTTTGTGGAAAATTTATGTGGAATACTGCTTGCTTAAGTTTGGATTAGATGGATTTTTTTTATTTGACTCCTGTGCAAAATTTAAAAATGCCCAAATGCATTTCACGAAATGTAAAAAAGAAAGTTAGTTAAGATAACACTTTAACTTCAAAGTGCTAGAGGCTTCTGGGACAACATAGCTCATTATTTGATGTCTGTTACTTTTGCAATAGAAATCAAACAACGATTTGTAATCACTTACATCATCCGCACTGAGTTAGGGTTCATCTTAATAATTCGCTTAAATTCGCTTCTCAATTGCTTCATTTTCACCCCAGATGATGTGTTATTGAGCATACTTTGTATCCGAACCCTTAGGATCCATCCACAAAATTTGTTTGAAAAATTATTCTAAATGTTAATACAGAAAAGTGTCTTAGTTCATACGTAATATGCACAAAGACACTTCTTCTGTGATGAAAATGGTACGATCTGTGATATGAATATTGTAGATGGCCCCTTACATTTATTTAATATTTTTTAGGTAACAGTAAGTGATTTGAAAAAAATGACAGTAAAGAAATCTTATTCTTATGAAGAGCCAGCATCAACACCAGCATCGATGGCTGTATGCGATTCTGCAAGAATTGTTATACTATCATTACTGCAGCATGATGTATGGTCGACGAGTGTATCAAAACATTGCAGTAGTCTCTGTACAGATGCCGAAAATACATTAAATAGAAACGTAAAGAACAATTTTTATTTCCCATGTGAAATGCACAGAAACACTCCTTTTGAGTAAAAATTGAGGCAAATTTTCATACAAATTTAGTAGACTGTCTCTTTAGGAACCACCTATAAAATTCGATTTATAGATTTGCTTCCTTTCTGTCAATGTTCATCTCAGATGAAGTGTTATTGTGCATACTTAGTATTCGAGCGAATTAAAGTGAATTTTTGAGACGAACCCTTACAAAGCAAACATTTAATTTTTAAAAGTTTTATTCAACATTTGTCTGTATTCTGCTGTATAACTCCATGAGCGGAATGCTTTGGAACTGACCATCCAAAAATTTCTTATGTGGGAATGTGTCAGTTTTAATTATTTGAAAGAAAAATGTCTGTATGGCTAATAGTTACTATTCTGAGTTGAAAGTGAGGCAAAAATACACTTAGTATATCTAACTTATTTCTATGGGTCCATATAACATGAAACATTTTTGCCCCCCCCCCCCCGGCCTTTATAGGGTTAATGCGTTTCGTTTGGTGTGTATAATGCACAATGTCATTTTCTTCTAAAATGAAACTGATTTTGAAATTTTCTGTATGGTCTCGCTATTTATTTATTTCTATTTATTTTTGTAGTCTCTACTATCATCTACAGAGATGCGATCATTTTGTGACAAGCTTTATCCGGTTTTAGTTGTACTAGCTGGAGTTGATCAAGGCTTATGTGCAGGTCGTAAATGTCATGATAAGAATGGAAGGTCTGCTATGGTACTTGGTGGTGTTTGGAAAGGTTTTAAACTTTGTGTACAATGGAATGATACTTACAGTCTAAAGTAAGTGTTCGTCTCGATAAAATTGGCTTTATAAATTCGCTTTATTCCTGTCAATTTTCATCTCAGATGAAGTGTTATTGTGCATACAAAGTATGCAGAATAACACTTCACCTGAGGTGAAAATTAAGCCTTTTGTGAAGCGAATTAAAGCGAATCTTTGAGACAAACCCTAAATACTTTTAGATTTTTAAGGAACTGCATTCAAGGTTTAATCTTGAATACAAGGCCGGCGTCCGATCAGTTTAACATTTATGTAAAATAGCTCTAAAAATATCTAATTCATTTTGAAAAACAGGTATTTGTAGGACTATTTTACATTAGGGTTTGTCTCAAAAATTCGCTTAAATTCGCTTCACTATTCGCTTCATTTTCACCTTAGATGAAGTGTTATTGTAACACATAAGTGTCAAATAATCATATGTAATCTGAAATAAATTATCCTGATTTTAATGAAGTGACCTTTATCTAAAATCTAAACATTATCTAAAACCTAATTTAATTTTCTTTCTCTTTTAGTCAATTGGACTACACACAATTTCAATGTTTTCAAAACAACAATGATATCCCAGATCTAAAAACCATAAACCGCTCACCTGTGAAATTATTATCATTACTCTGTGATAATCTCTCTATGCTAAGAGTATCATCAAACTTACAAACACCTCTTCAACCAATGTTAACAACAGAATGGCCGACTGTCTTCGCATCAACCGAAGGACAACAACTATATAAAGAATTATTCCATGCACATTTTACTTTACTTAATCTCAAAGGATTATTAAAAGTAATCCAATCGTCTTGTTTTGCTGAACAGTTAGGAAAGCATTATTTAAAACTTTCAGATAAGATAGCTAAATCTAAAAAGAAATCCTCAACTGAAAAACTAGAAGAAATAAATACTGATGATGGTGATGATGATGATGAAGGAAATTGTTTAATAAGTTTATTAAAATCGTTATTATCTACTGCACAGCTACAACGTCACCCTACTATTCAAAGATATATCACGTTAGAAGAATTAGAACGCTCTTTGAATGCTATACATAATAGTATTGCTAGTAATGAATTTACATTTAATTCAGGTAAGAAAATTGCCATTGCGATGCTCCCCTTTGAATTATAATGCTGAAAGTGCCTTTATTATGTAAACTAGTGCCAATAATACCTAGTTTTCTTTGAAAGCTAGATATTTTTTAGATACGTTTTACATAATTTTTACTTGTCCGATGATGCCCTCCTATTCTAGATAGACCCTGAAAACAATTCGACTTAGGGTCCGTCTCAAAAATTCGCTTAAATTCGCTTAACAATTCTCTTCATTCCTAATAATTTTCATCTCAGATGAAGTGTTATTGTAACACTTACGTGATACAATAACACTTCATCTAAGGTGAAAATGAAGCGAATTGTGAAGCAAATTTAAGCGAATTTTTTAGAGGGTCCCTTATGCTTTTTTAAATTGGTAAAAAATTAGACGCTGGCCCCTCAAATTTAGATTTTGTAAAAATAGCTCTAATTCTTTTTGAGGACAATGATGCATACCTCCATTTGTGGATGCATCTCCTCTGGATATTACTTTACCCTATTGCACGAGAGTATGGGGGTGGGGTGGTTGTTAGGTGTTCAACTGCGTAGTGTCTGTAATCAATAGTTCCTGTTATCATTTGCATACACCAGTTTTAATGTATTTTATTGATTTATCCTCATTAGACCAGCATGACTCTGTCCCAGAAGCAGCAGTAAAATCAGATATCATCAAAACAGCACGTGTTGTCCAGTCAAACCCAAACATGGAAACACCACCATCGTCTAATATTACAACACACGGCCAAAGCAATGTAAATGAAGGTGCCGCTAGTCCAATAGAAGCGAGTTCGTTATCTCGTAGAAGAGTTCGTCGTTTATATACACGTCCTTTTGGTTTAGAATTATCAACGCCTCCCTCAACTGGAGAAGGGAGTAATAACAGTGAAGAATCAAGAAGTTCTGCACGCCCAAGTGAAGCATCAGCAATGGTAGGCTTACGTGATGCTCTTGGTTTGCGCAGAAGGAGAATGTTTGCCATGCAGAATAGACCAGGATTTCGGGAAAGAGAATCCCTACAAAGAACTTCAAGATTAGGTGGTCCCTGGAATCGTCAAGCCAGGTGAGTTAGTTGGTTGTTGCTTTTTAACCATAGTTAAGGGTTTGTCTCAAAAATTTCCTTTAGTTCGTTTCACAGACACTTCTACTGAATGAAAATTCAGTGTTAAGCAAATTTTTTTAAAGCGAATTTTCTTTAAGTTAAAAATTGAGATAGAGATTCAGAACCATCTAAACAATTCTACAGTCAAAGTTTTCAGAAAATGTTATTTTTTAATGAAGTGGTAATATTTTTTTTTAACTTAAGCTTTAAAATTGAGATTTTGACTATTGACTCATTTTACGACTCCAAATCCAAATCCATCTTTTTTACTAAAAATACAGTCTTATAAAATCTATAACGCAGAAGTACATGTCAAATAGTTAGAAGTGGCTCATGCATGAACTGTTAAGCAATCCCCTAATATTTATTTTCTTAGGGCTACTTCAAGTTCAACTTCAAGTCAAGCCGAAAATAATCCCGGTTTATTTGAACCTGTTGTTATGGAACAATTAATTAACATGGGTTTTGATGAAAATCAAGTTCGTCGTGCAATATATACTAATCGTGTACGTCCGCAAGATAACCAATCAAGATATTTACAACGTTTAGTTACATGGTTAATAGATAATCCATCATCAGATCCTGATGATAATAATATTGAAGGTGAAAATAATAGTTTAATAATAACACGTACTATTAATAATGATGGAGTTGGTGATGAGAATATGGATGATGGTCATGATAATGATGATGACGATGATGAATTTGAGATCAATCAACTCGAAGAGCCAGAGGTATGTTCACACTGCAGAATCGTTAAAGGACAACATTAATTTACATGCAGTGTCAGATACCTCTAGCTTTACCTTAGCTATAACTTTACCTTGGCTTTCCTCTCAGAAATGGTCAAAAATACTTATCTAGAATATGAAGACATTGTCCGATTTGTTTAATAAGAGCGTAATTTAGCTGAAAACTAGGTATTTGTAGGACCATTTTACTTAAAAGTGGCACCTGAACCATAATAACTCAAGGTACCCTTACCCCCATCATAATTCATGATTGGCTGAGGCTTGAAAGGTCTGAATTAGTGCTTGATTGTGCCAATATTTTGTCCACTTTTCCATTTTAAGTGTAAGATCAAATAATATAAATATAATGATATAATATAAAGAATACCCTTATTAAATATAGTACTACATGTTTTTACAGAAAAATTGTCTTTTTGTATACTAAATTAAATATTTATGAACACAAAAATTGAAAATGAAAATTGATACGAATTAGATATTTTTTTACTTTTCTTATTTTTTTTTTATGTTTTCTATTTCTTCCATGGTCGAATCAGTTAAGGGACCGTCCACAAATTCGTACGGTAATACCAACCATTTTTATCTCAGAAGAGTTGTTTTTGTGCATACTAATTATGCACATAAACACTTCTTCTGTATGAAAATTGATACGAATTTACATGCGAATTTTGTGCACAGTCCCTCTAAGTGATATTATTTGATAAATATAAAAAACATGCATTTGTTTTTCTGTAAGCTTGGTAGAGAGATTCAAGAAGGATCTGTTCGTTTTGATCAACCTGCAACTCTTGGTCAATTATTAAGTTCTGTAATGTCAACACAACGTGAAGCTGCTGCTGCTGCATCATCTGCAGGAGGTAATGCTGGTTTAACAACTGATCCATTTAACCTTATGCGTGGTATGATGATGGAGGAGGATGATGATTATTATGATGATGATGAGAATGAAGGAATGTTATTTGATGCAGATAGTGGATCATCGTCAGTGTTTGCTCGACTTGCAGAAAGTGTATGTTATTTCTTTTCTAAAATTTATAGAGATTTAGGGATGAGAGTTTCCAGGATTTTCACAGAATTCTAAATCTTTTACCTAAAAAATGCTGCGTTTGTCCTTGGTTTATTTTATAGCCGGATGTGCGAAAAATCTTCAATATGTTTTCAGCAAAACCCTAAGGGACTATTCACAAAATTTGCTTCATTTTCACCTTAGATGGAGTGTTATTGCGCATGTTGGACGATTTCAAGCATCTGGATGTTCCGTAAAAATCTCGTAAAAATCTACGCTCATTTGCTACAACATTACTCTTTTAAAATGTGTTAACTTCAGCTATACGATTTCGTCGAAATCATCGTTTGAATATCGGTTCAAGGAGCTTTCATATTTGTTTTGATCAAACGCTGCCTAAGTTTTGTTGCTTTATTTGAATTTCTTATTTTCCCAAATTGGTGCTTGAAAAGAGCACTTCGGACTTCCAAGGTGTGCGTTATTTCAGGCATCTGCAATTTACGCATAGCAAGGCCCGAAATGTCAAATAATTATAGATAATCAGAAACAGATTATCCCGATTTTCTAGCATTGTTAATATTCTTTTCCATTAATATTCTAGTTCCATCATGTGGATACTGGTCCTGTTTTTTGTGATATCTGTAAAGAGGATGTTCATCATTTTAATCGACACATGCATTCTGAACATCCAGGGTGTGGTAGTCATAATAGTAACCATGGTTACAGAAGTAATGGTAGATATTTAGGTGGTTGGTTTGGTGGTGTGTGTGGTTCTGGTACACCCTATTATCTTTTATGTCAAGATTGTCATAATAAATATATGAAAAAAGAAATTGAACAAGCTATTATAATACCAAATGAGTAAGGAATCGTATTGAACAATTCGTATCATAATACGAAGTATTTTCATCACAGAAGAAGTGTTATTGTGCATACAAAGTATGCACAATGACACTTCATCTGAGGTGAAAGTTGACAGGAATGAAACGAATTTGTAAAGCGAATTTTTGAGACGAACCCTAAAAGGAATCATATGGAAATTTTCCATTAATTTTCATTACAGAAAAAGTGTCATTGTACATACTTAGTAAAGACGGTTCTTCTTTGATGAAAATGGTACCATTTGAACTAGGAATTTCGTGAACAGTATATCATAAGGATGAGTATAATATGGAAAATTTATTTTTAACACTTTAATTAATACCTGATGGTAACGAAATGGTCACACACACTTTAACAATCTTTTCAAGTGTGTATGACCATTTGATGGACACCAGGCATTTAAGGGTTGAAGTTGGTACAGTTAGGGAGTGTCTCAAAAATTCGCTTCACAAATCGCTTCATCTTCACCTCAGATAAAGTGTTATTGTGCATACATCTGAGATGAAAGTTGACAGGAATGACGGTATTATGGCAGGGTAAAATAATAGTTAATAAATTAGGGACGGTCTCAAAAATTCGCTTAAATTCGCTTCACAATTCGCTTCATTCCTAATAATTTTCACCTTTCACCATTTTCACTTACGTGTTACAATAACACTTCATCTAAGGTGAAAATGAAGCGAATTGTGAAGCGAATTTAAGCGAATTTAAGCGAATTTTTGAGACGGTTCCTTATACACACCAAAAGATACTTCTACACTGAGATGCATCAGGAACAATTTGTTAAACACATTTTCTAGATGATCTCGTTGTGCATTAAAATAATTCTGCTATAAGATTATTACTTTAAAATTTACCAACCCTTAATATGGTCTTCAATCATGCAAAAACAACGAAATACTGCAAATTGTGCCTTTTTCATCTCGTATAGGACTGTATCTAAAATCTGCTTCATTCCTGTCTATTTTCATCCCAGATGAAGTGTACTTTGTATGCACATAACACTTCATCTGAGGTGAAAATAAAGCGATTAAGCACATGTTGATTTAGATTCATACAATATCTGATTTGACTAGAAGTTTGCTTGTTCAATTCTCTGGTTTTTACCCTATTAAGTTTGGGCTTCGTTCAGGATTTACCCCCAGTAGGGTAAATATTGCATTTTTAAACCAAATTTTAACATTGCTGAAATTCGCTTTAATTCGCTTCATATAATTATCGCTTCATCTTCACCCTAGATGAAGTGTTGTTGTGCATACAAAGATCTTCACCCTAGATGAAGTGTTGTTGTGCAAGTATGCACTATAACACTTCATCTGAGATGAAAATTAACAGGAATGAAACAGATTTATTGAGCGAACTTACGCGGCAAACTTTCTTTCTTTCTTTAGTTATCCATTTCATATTGATGAAGTAAAAGAAGCTCCTGATTTTCTCGGTCAAATTCAAATAGCGCTTGACGTGGGTATGTTCAATGACAACCGCAAAATTGTATTACTGAACTTGAAACAGTTCAACCATTTTAACCTAATATATGGTATATGGTCCCTTGTCATGAGCCGTAAAAATATCTGAGGCAGTGCATATATGCCATATCAGTGCAATAAAAGCAGTGCAATAGATAAGCAGTGCAAATAAAGGCAGTGCAAATAAAAATAACCTACTAATATAAGACTATTACACAAATAATCACTTAAGAAAAAGTTGTCCTAAAGAAAGGAGGCTAGATGTCTATTTCTTCTAAAATCAAACACGCGATTATTTTCTTATTTTGGTGGCCTGGTTTCTACAAACGTTTTGATATTTTTACAGCTTATGATAAACTAGTTATCGCACGGTGCTCGTGTAATATGGCATATTTTTTCGTTTCTTCTATTTTTAGCTAAAATAGAAGAAACTCGAAAAATATTCGCCATATTGCACTCTGCACCATGCGATAACTAGTACTTACCTAAGATGCATGTTATTGTGATTTTATGTATTATTATGATCGCTCAAAGTTTATCCATAACATACTTGCTACTTGTGTCTTTTCACGGTGGTTACAGGGCCTATTTTAGAATAGTTGGGCAGCTTCTGATCAGTCGAAAAAGGGCAATGTTAATGTACCTGGCACGTGATAATTTAAAAAAAAGCGTCCGAGTTTCTGGGATAGAACACGAGCAGCCTTTATTTACTTATATAAGAGTAAAGTTTTAGAAAAATGTTATGTTCTGGTCTTTCTTCTTTAGATCTTCACATTTCACCATCTATACTACTTCTTCATGCTGATATCGCTTTGAATCAACATCCACCTTGTCCTGTACCATTTGAAATACCCAATCCACTTGGACAACCAGAATATTATACTAAATCATTTCTAACAAATACAATGTTTCAATCTGATATAAAAAACAATAGAAAACCAATCACACATCAAGCAATAACATTAAAAACATTCAAAACTGCATTTTGTGCTTTAAGACGTTTAACTGAAAAAACTGAAGCTATGTTATTTTTAGATATATTTTTATATGTACTGAATATTTTAGTGTCTCTTTTACATGAACCTAAACAATTATATGCTGCATTAAAGGATTTAGGTATTACTGATATTGATAGACTTATTACTATATTACAACAACAAATGAATATGAAAGAAATAGAGTTTTGTAAATTGAGTAATACATTGAAGGAAAGTAAATCAACACTTGTTAAAGTTATTCGAATATTGTTAAAAGAAAAACAATTGGAGTTGGTTAGATTGATTGAAATTTCAAAAGATTTTCTACTCATCAATGCGAACAGTAAGGGTTCCTTTCAAAAATTCGCTTTATAAAGTCGCTTCATTCCTATCAATTTGTATCTCAGATGAAGTGTCATTTGAGGTGAATGTGAAGCGATTTGTGATGCGAAATAACAACTTTTTGAGATGGACTAAGGGTTCCTTTCAAAAAGGCGCTTTATTTTGATTCAAAAATCGTTTAATTTGCATCTCAGATGAATTGTCTTTGTACACACTAAGTATGCACAAAGAAACCACTTAAAAAAATTGATACGAATTTGTATACGAATTTTGATGATAGTTCCTTAGGGACCGTCTCAAAAATTCGCTTCACAATTCGCTTCATTTTCACATTAGATGAAGTGTTATTGTAACACTTAAGTGTTACAATAACACTT
>JAUCNQ010128412.1:0-10033 GCA_032352715.1 Bougainvillia muscus | reverse complement strand
CGGAAACATTTAACCAATCACAGAAGCCATGACAGTTCATTTCGCCCGCAACGATTTTTCATGTAAACGAGGTCTTAATGCACAAATGTACATTTGCGATGTACCACATCTGTGGTTTGCGATGTACCACATTTGTGGTATGCGATACGAATGGTTTGAAAATTTGTATCAATTCTTTGTGCATACTAAGGTGTTTCGTCTCAAAATTTCGCTTATATTCGCTTCACAATTCGCAAAGTATGCACAATAACACTTCATCTGAGATAAAAATTAATAGGAATAAAGCGAATTGTGATGCGAAATTGAATTTAAATTTTTGAGACGGCTCCTAAAGCACTTCTTCTGTAATTTGCGATAATAATTTCATGGACGATCCCTTATGTTTTTGCGGTGTTTTGAATGTTGAGTAGGAGGAGCGTTGTATTGATTGAATCGTTATAATATATGTCTATTGATTCTTTATATTCGATGTTGTATACTTTTTATTGTCAAATTAAAGTACCTTCAATTTTTATGTAATATATGCTAAAAAGAATATAATATAAAAGGATAAAAATATTGTGATCATAAGCGTTCAAACTAACAACTTGATTGGTAGACCATTATGATTGCAAACAAATTCAGCTCTGATACTCTCTGTTTCTATCCGTAAATTTGAGAATGCTCGTAGTGTCTTATCATTTTTATTAACCCTTATTGGCTTAACCCACTTCAAAAGTGAAGGGAAAAGAGTAGTTTCTTATCTGACTGTTGTTAAGGTTACGATTTAGGGTTTAAGATCATTATCATTGTCATCATTCTTCTTAATAAACATTGAAGTCGTATCCATTTTCATACAGAAGGGGTGTTTTTGTAACACTGCAGATCTGTGTAGGTTGCATGATGAAATCACATAATGACATGATTAAGAAATTCACACTCTAAAACTTCAGAACGTTGTTTCCTGATAAGATAAAAATTGGCACAGTTTTGCCTCAACTTGAAATAAACTTGATAACGTTAACATTTCGTCGGTGACGTCATTAATCAGTAATTAGTACGACAATTCAATGCTGGATTAAAAGTATCGTTGCAAAAAAAATACTGAAAGCATGTATATATTATATGACTATATGTAATTGGAATGGTTTCAAATTATTGAAAGAATGTTGTTGCCAAAGTAATTATTACCGTTATCCATTTAGTTTAATTGATTTTAGTTACAGGCATATAATTTATACTTTGCCAATAAGAGACCCTCTACAATCTTCCGTATATAAGTATATAGGTATATCATTTTTTTTTACCTGAGAAAAATAGTTTTTGTGATTACAGTGTATTCACAAAAACACTTCTTTTTATTTGAAAATACTATTATTCTGAGGGACCGTCCACAAAATTCGTATCGTAATACGAATCATTTTCATCACAGAAGAAGTGTTTTTGTGCATACTAAGTATGCACAAAAACACTCCTTCTGTATGAAAATTGATACGATTTCAATGTTTATTGAGAAGAAGTTTCTTTGTTAATACTATATAATGTATAATGACACTTCTTCTGATATGAAAATTTTGAAATAAGCCATTTCTTAGCAGGATTTTAGCCTCCTTTTACAGCTTTGTTTGTTAACCTTATCTAGGCCGGGCGTTTTTGACTAACCACCGGCCGGGGTGGGGGGGGATGCATCATCCCCCTCTCCTGATCTCAAAGATTACTATATCTATGACCATGAAATTTGGTACACATGTTGGTCTTAGTAAAAGGAACAAAATGGTGGCATAAAATTTTTCAAAATGGCCACTAATTTGTGGTGACGTCGTCAAAAAGTTCAAAAATCCATATGTTTGGCCAAAAAGCCGACTTTTTTTAAAACCCATTATAGAGAGCTCTACAAAAGCTTTTCTAATTCTGTTTTGATTTTCTGAAAATTTATACTTTAGAGAATAACATATCTTCCGGTTTTTCCACAAATATATTTTTTCGAAGCGTAATGACGCGCCACAATTGACAAAAATACCAAAATTCGTCATGACGTCATAAAATGACGTCATTTTTTCGTCATGACAGATAGATAATAATAAGACAAAGATACTGTAAAAGTTTGAAGATGATCACTTTATTACATCAAAAGTTATAAGGAACACCATATTTGATGAATTTATAGCCATTTCTATTGGAAAATGTTAGGTGGTTTCAAGTAATGACCCATAATTTCATAATGGTAAAAGCTATACCTATGAAACTTTGCAGAAAATGTGTGTTATAAGATTTTAGGAAAAGTCATGAAATCTGAAGTTAATACCATTATCCGTTCAGAAGATATTAAATTTTTTGTCTGAGGGGGGATGATTCATCCTCCCCGGCCTAGATAAGGTTACAGGCGTGCCACTTTTCCGGATATTCCCGGAATTCCAGAAATTTTGTGCTTGTATTTTGCCTATCCGAACATTCATTTTCGTGCATATTTGATTGTTATGCATTCCTGGAGGTCTACAGATGATACAAACTTACGGAACATTGTGTAAAAAGTAAATTCCGGATTTTTATGAAGTTACGAGTGGCACGTTTGGGGTTAAGTGAATTTATTTATATATTATGTATTTGTTTTAATGTTAGTTGTAGCATATGGTTGGAGTATAGTCAAGCACGAATCCAGGAACTTTAAGCCCCCGTCATTCCACCCCTTTTATGTAAAATAGTCCTAATAATACAAAGTTTTCTCTCTGATGAAGTGTTATTGTGCATACTTCGTATGCACAATAACACTTCATCTGAGAGAAAACTAGGTATTTTTAGGACTCTTTTACATAAATTTTGCCCTTATTAAACTCGGACGCTTTTTTAGAATAGTCTCTGATAGTTACATAGTATTATTATTAACACGTGATCGCATGACCTCGTGCGTTCTTTTTATTTGATAACCAAAATTTCTTTGTTCCTTTTAATAATTTGACAACCAAACAACGGTTATTGTAAGTGCAGTATGTAATCATAAAAATAATAAATTTTAAAATGCCATAAAAAACGACCAGGGTCTATTCTAGAATAAGAGGGCAACGTCCGATTAGTTGACTAAGGGTAAAATTCGTTTAAATTCGCTTCACAATCCGCTTCATACCTAATAACTTTCACCTCAGATGAAGTGTTATTGTAACACATAAGTGTTACAATAACACTTCATCTAAGGTGAAAATGAAGCGATTTGCTAAGCGAATTTAAGCAAATTTAAGCGAATTTTTGAGACAGTCCCTTAGTGACTAAAACATTTGTATGGAAATTCCTTATCAATTTGCAACAGAAGGAGTGATACAATTAATTATGTAAAAAAAGTCTTAAAAGGGGCAATATCTTCTTCATTATTCAAGAGAAGCGTCCGATTGTCGGACCCTTAAATGGGCTGGAATAGGATACAAGACACTTTAAGAACAATTCAGTAGAAATATTTCTTAATTTCTGTTCTACCATATGGGAAATTTTCAACCATGGAAACATATAGATTTCGTGAGTAATTGATTAAATCGTACTAAGCTGTATGTATATGCTCATTAAATAATTACATGTCCAGATTTATTATCAGAGAGGTTTTTAATTGTACGTGCAACAATGATAGCGAGTTTACGCACAGTCTAATCTTCGACGGCAACTTAGAATTAGCCTTTGTGCATATAGATAGGCTACTTACAAGTAGCCTATATACACAAAGATAAATTCAGCGTTGTCGTCGTAGATTATACTGTGCGTAAACTCGCTATCATTGTTGTAAACTCGATATTGTTGTTGTAAATGGTCTTACAAGATTCGTATGGAACTTGGTTCCATTTTTATCACAAAAGAAGTGTTTTTGTGCCTACTAAGTATGCACGAAGAAACTTCTTCTCATGTGAAAATGGTACGATTCACACGATGTGAATCTTGTGGACGGTTCCCTTACTCTGTTCCTTTAAAAACTGATTGTATTTTCTATGAATTTTAGACGTGTAAAGTTCCCTATGGTAACTGTTGCGTAGTATGCTTTTTTAAAGGATATATAAAAATTGTGAAATCGATTTGGCAGCTTACTAATAAGGGATTAAGATTCCTATCAAACTTTTGCTTTAATTTGTTTCCACAAAGCACATTTACATCCTAGATGAAGTGTTATTTCTGCTTTTACAAAGTTCTTCTAAGAAACCGTCTCAAAAATTTGTTTTCGAAATTCACTTCATTGATATCAATTTTCATCTCATAAGAAGAATCATTGTGCATACTTTGTATGCACAATGACCCTTCTTCTGAGAAGAAAATGAAGCAATTTGTAAGTCTCAAAAATTCGCTTAAATTCGCTTCACAATTCGCTTCATTCCTAATAATTTTCACCCCAGGTGAAGTGTTATTGTAACACTTACGTGTCACAATAACACTTTAGCTAAGGTGAAAATGAAGCGAATTGTGAAGCGAATTTAAGCGAATTTTTAAGACGAACCCTAAAGCGAATTAAAGCGAAGTTTTGATCGTTGGGAATGAAGTGAACTTATACTTAGAGTTCTAGCTCTTCTCCACGATGCTCTGAATTAGACTGGATCCGATTTCGTGTTTGTTGTCATAGTTACATCTTATCGTTCTTTTAATGGAGTGATTAAAGATAAGAAATATAATCCTAACAACATGAAATGTCTTTTTGCATACCTTGTTTGTACAAAACATCCTTCTTCTCTATATGAAAATAACGCAATTTTAGATTCGATAGGTCAAACATTATCTTGATTATCTTGACAACTAACGTTCATAAATCCTAAGGAAACGTCCACAAAATTCGTATCAATTTTCATACAGAAGGACGGAGTGTTTTTGTGCAAACATAGCATGCACAAAGACACTTCTTCTGTGATGAAAATGCAACCTCGAACCCGGCGCCGTTAATCTCTTTATCTCCTCATAGTCAAAAAGAGATAAACGGCTCCTGGTTCTAGGTTAGTGAAAATGAACTTTATGGACAGTTCTTAGGTATTCTAGCAAACTTTTCTTTCAGAAGAGGTGTCTTTGTGCATACTTTGTATAGTTGGAAAGCGTCTCTCCACTGCACAAAATCCAACTCTATCCGGACTTATTTTCAGTCCGTATTCGTCCGTATTACGACAGAATGCTACCAGTCTGTCGTAATACCGACGTATACGGACTGAATATGGGAGTATATGGACTGTATAAAGGTCTGGATACAGCTGGATGTTGTGCAGTGCACCTTTGTATGTTCCACGTGCTGAGAAGTTCCTTCATACCAACTACACCATACTTGTTGTAGAGAAAAGAGCACGACTTCCCACAACGTTTCATTCATGCAATATTTTTTTAGTGTTTTAGTTTTTATTCGCATTGCCATAATTATTTTCTTCTCATTTTAGAGTATTTATTTATGATATAATGGTTAGCCTAAAATCTTGTTGGTCATTAAAGACAAGGTATTATTTCTCTCCCAAGGTCTTATCAACTTCCAAGGTCTAATCTAGAGTTGCCCGTGCAACATCTGATCAGTTAATAAGGAAAAATGTTAAGTAGACCTAAAAATACCTAGTTTTCTTTGAAAACTAGGTTTGTTCAGGGCTATTTTACATAAATAGGGCACTCTCTTTATCACAATTCAATTCTGTATAATGTATTGTTATTCGTTTCTTTTTCTGTAAAGTTGTATGTAAGATTTTTATTTACAATGAAATCAACATACCATAGACTTTACTAAGGAGCCGTCTCAAAAATTCGCTTCAATTCGCTTCACAATTCGCTTTGTTCCTATTAATTTTCATCTCAGATGAAGTATTATTGTGCATACTTTGTATGCACAATAACACTTCATCTAAGGTGAAAATGAAGCGAATTGTGAGTGAATTTTTGAGACGAACCCTAACATACAACTATTCCATAGTATACACTTAGTTATTTAAAGGGTTATTTTATACAGTTATTTATAATTGTATATTGGGCGTAATCAGTAACACAAGGGCGTTTAAAAGGAGCATATTTATATAGCCCTAGTTTTTCTTAAAACAACAGTGGGTTTTTTTATGCTATTTTACATAAAATTTAATGGCTAGAAGCATGCGATGGCGAGCCAGACCGTATACGGGCAACGTTTATACCGCAAATCGTACCATTTTTGTCATAGAAGAAGTATCATCTATTAAATGAAATTGAAACGAATTTCCTTTACATAGTTTGTGGAAGACAAAATACACTGTTTGAGCCTAACGCCTTGTCAATATGATTTTTTTTGTTATTTTTTATTTTCATGATAAAATATATATTGTACGTATTCTTTTTTGATGCTATAAAACTTGGGCTTTTTTTCGTCTTGTGAAAGACTTGGAGAGAGGTTGTTTTTGCCCCTCTCCCCCTCCAAATTTTTTCTAAATAATTGGGTGAAATATCAGTAAATTTTCACAGGATGTAAAACAATCTAATACCTTCCGTCCAACAGTTAAAACAATTCTAAGGTGGTCACGCCCATTATGAAGTCATCAGACCTAAGGGTTCGTCTCAAAAATTCGCTTAAATTTGCTTCACAATTCGCTTTATTCCTGTCAATTTTCATCTCAGATAAAGTGTTATTGTGCATACGCTGTATGCACAATAACACTTTGTCTGAGGTGAAAATGAAGCGATTTGTGAAGCGAATTAAAGCGAATTTTTGAGACGGTTCCTAATAATATGTTGAATTTTACCTAGATATCACTAATAACCAATATTTTTAAATTCCCCCCACTTTATTGTAAATCGACCACTTGTAATACACTTTTACAAAAGAGATGGTAAATTTTGACTATATAAGGAAATATATTCAAGAATGAGTTAGGAGAATTTATTCTTTGATTAGTAACTCAGTAACTTATTTCGGTCTTTGAAATGCCACTATGACCAAAATTAAATCTGACCTGATGGATGTGCCAAAAAATACGTTATCCTTAAATGGTAAATTAAATAAAATAAAATAAAAATATCTTTTTTCAATTTTGGTTAAAAATATAGACCCAGTAGTGATTTTTTAACGAATTTTAGAACCTAGAATTAAATCAAAGTTGGGAAAAGTCACAAAATGTCAGAAAAATTTGGACAGCCCGATTGCAAGTTATAGCAAACTGTGCGGGCACAAAAGGAGGATGCTTCAGTCTTAGGTTAGGATAGGGTATTTGATTGAATTACAATGCCGGGTCTTCTTTTATGAACGTAACTTTCAGATTAGGAAAATATCTTTGTTGTATTTTTGAGTAATAAACATTGGGTAATAATAATCAGCTTTTCACTTGCTTTTTTGGACCTGTGTTTTTAGAAAGTGACGTCATTTTATTTTAATGCAGATTTTCTTGTCGCTCCGTGTGTCATGTGGTTATCAGCAGCGCGTTGATACAAATTCTTTAATTGGATAAAAAATGATGTTTTTTTCACTGAACGTCATTACCGTCCATTCAAAGTAATTTCCACTAAATCATATTATTTTAAATAATCCCAGCTAATTTCTGACACCACTAGTTATTTACTGGCAATTATTGATTAAATTGTTGAATGTTGAAAGGAGTAGCAAGTGAACCTAATTTGTTATATAAATTTACTTTATAAACACTGCACAAAATCCAATTGTATCCGGACCTTTATACAGTCTGTCTACTCCTGTATTCAGTCCGTATACGTCGGTATTAAGACAGAATGCTAGCATTCTGTCTTATACTGACGAATACGGACTGAAAAAAAGTCCGGACCGGATACAGTTGGATTTCGTGCAGTGAAATTTGCTTCATTCTTATCAACTTTCTTTCAGAAGATTGGTCTTTGTGTATACTTTGTATGCGCAATGACGCTTCTTCTGAGGTAAAAATGATTTGTGAAACGAATTAAAAGCGAATATTTTATCTTACTCTACCCTAATTTTAACCGCTTTATCAATTTTTCAATTTTGCTGTAACGGGGAAATCGGACAGGAAAATAATTTGAAAGATAAAATTGTATAACGAATAAATTTTATAGCTTGATTTGCTTTTTTGATGTTATCACTTCTATCAACACTATTGTGCAATAAATATCCTTTTTAAGCTTCCCTCGCATCAATACATTATTACACAAAATAAACATATCTGAGTAGATTCTAATGTCGTCACTTTTATTTTACGAGACGTCATTATCCTCGAATCAATTCCCTTTATATTGCTTCAGTAAATTTTACTGTGGTTTCCATTGTAGAATTTGTTTCGAAATTGTAGGCTTTTTATTATGCATTTTTTAATTAGTAAATTCGCTTCACAATTCGCTTCATTTTCACCTTAGATGAAGTGTTATTGTAACACATAAGTGTTACAATAACACTTCATCTGAGGTGAAAATCTCAAAATATTTCAAATTGTATCCTTTAAGATGTAACAAAATCTCTAAATAATACTTGAATACCGGTAATAAATTATTTTTCATCCGGTTTGGAACTTGTTGCTAGGAGATCGTCATCGCCTTGACCATTTCCTGGATCTAATCTAGAATAAGAGGACAGCGTCTGATCAGTTGAATAAGGACAATGTTGATTTACAAAAGCCCTCTTAAGTCTATTTTTAGGACTATTTTACATAAAAGGGGCACTTTCACCATCGTAATCAAAGACCTCAGTGTCAAATTTAGAGCTCGTTTACATGAAGACTTTCTATAGGCAAAATGAACTGTCATGGCTTCTGTGATTGGTTAAATTTTTCCGACGGAAAAATTTAACCAATCACAGAAGCCATGACAGTTCATTTCGCCCGCGTCGGACAGCGTCGGATTATAAGGCCTAGACCAGATCCTGATTTCCCCTAGGGTGTCAAAAATTGTTAGTTTCCTTATGCCAATGTTCGTTAGGAAACTTGTAGAGGACGTTTAAACCCCGTGCAAATTGCATAATACATCAGTGATTATTCTTTTTTTAAAGCCTGTTAGGGAGAGAGGGAAAATGGTTAATAATATTTACATGGAAATAAGTTTCTTAGAGAATCGAACTCACAGCAACTTCACTCTACTGGCTGTATAGCAAAGTGCTAACCATGACATGTTAAATGATAAACCGAATAATTAATGAAGTAAGTTTGTGTGGAGTTTTTTTTTTTAAAGTTTGTTTCCGTTTGTTTAAACAATAAATGATGGGATATTAACCTCATTATACGTTTAATTAATGCTGAGGTTTATTAAATGTCTTTGATTTTCCATTACCGAATCAAGTTGGATGAGTTTTAAAAAGGAAGATATATGATTGGCTAATAATGACAACCCTCGAAGAGGGTTGTCATTATGACCCAATCATGTATCTTTATTTTGATGTTGGTATGTATAAAATTAGAAAATAGTGAAGTTCTGGTATAGAGGGTACCGTTAGATTTATATAGTTATCAAAATACATGAAGATTTTTGGTTTGAGGGAGAAAAAATATTTACAGCATTTATTTTAATGAGACGTTTGTTTTGATTTTTGGTTTTTGGTTTATTAATTACATTTTTAGTACAGTGTTTTCAACGCGTCACCAGACTTCATCTGACTTCGGATGAGAGAAACACAATAATATTACATGACTTATTATTTGTAGGGGAATTATAAGCATTTTTGAAGTAGCGAGGTTCGTACTCACACCAACTTCGCCTTACTGGCTGTAGAGCAAAACGTCACCATATTTCGACTTTTCATCTGATCTTGGAAGACACTTCGCGCTTG
This sequence comes from Bougainvillia muscus, assembly GCA_032352715.1. Lineage (NCBI taxonomy): Eukaryota > Metazoa > Cnidaria > Hydrozoa > Anthoathecata > Bougainvilliidae > Bougainvillia > Bougainvillia muscus. Next base: position 363 of record JAUCNQ010128412.1, on the reverse strand, counting down.
AGAGAAACACGATAATATAACTTATAACGTGTTATGTTTGTAGGAGAATTGAGTATTTTGGATTCTTTGTCATCTCAGCCTTGCGAATGTATAACAAAGACATACGAAAGTCATTTATAATGAGCAGACGAATGCGCATTTAAGCAATTATATGTACCGCGAAAACGTTAGCGGATTTGTACAGAATGATTTACTGCGCTGCATCATACATGCATCATGCCTTTTTGAGTTAGTTTATTATCAGCAACTTAGGAACCGTCTCAAATATTCGCTTAAATTCGCTTCCCAATTCGCTTCATTCCTAATAATTTTCACCTGAGATGAAGTGTTATTGTAACACTTACGTGTTACAATAACACTTCA
>JAUCNQ010128401.1:0-10033 GCA_032352715.1 Bougainvillia muscus | reverse complement strand
GACACTTCTGTAGGAATATTTCAAATATTTACCGAACACATAATTTGAAGAACACGTACAGATGGCTGCTTCCGGTTAGACCAGTTTAAAGTTGACTAAAAAGTTTAACGCAATGTTTTTCTAGCGTGTGATGCCATCTTCGTTCTTTATACTGATGCGATACTTTCTAAGAGTGGATGGAGTTTTAATACGAATTCACGATACAAGATTTTACCATGAGGTAAGTGAATATAGGTTTGTCTACTCTTAGGAATCGTCTCAAAAGTTCGCTTTATAAGTTCGCTTCATTCCTGTCAATTTTCATCTTTCTTTTTTTTTTTCTTTTTCTTTTTTTTTTTCTTTCTTTATTTGAAATGGGTCGTAGGTACAGTCAAACTATAAAGTTAACTATTTAGACACATTACACACACACGATATATACAGTAAATATGATATAATTTAATTTAACAAAATTCAACTCGATTCTTACTACATCTAATATAAAATAAACTATTAAAATATCAAAAAACTCAAGTAGCTAAGTGTTTATTTGAATAAATTCTGCAGTAGTATATATACTGTTTAACATTATTCGAATAAGCTAACATAACCTAGGTCTGGAGCATAGTCTTTGCATAATCTACAAGGACAGTTTGTAGGTGTCCATCTCAGATGAAATGTTATTGTGCATACTTTGTATGCACAATAACATTTCATCTGAGGTGAAAATGAAGATTTGTGAAGCGAATTAAAGCGAATTTTTGAGACAAAATCTTAGAATGTTTTATTGTTTTGAATGTGATATTGGTGAATCTCGACTTAAAATATTCTCAGGCACGAAGACAGTTTGAAGATTGTTTCAGATTTAATTCCAATTTAATCTTTACACCTCTACCGAAACCTATGGCGTAATTATTTAATCGACATTAAACAGGCCATGAAATTTCAACTTCTCTCGGTTACCAACCGTAGCTTCTGCTGAAATAGCTCCCGGAAGTGATTCGCCACTGGTAAGATGGGAGTTTACTTTCGATCCCTTCCTTTATGATTTTCTTACATTATTTTCTTTGGTATCATAATACACTAATTCTTACATGTACGTCTGCCATTATGGATTTTTCGAAACTGCAAGAAAATGATGCTCTTATTTGAATTCAGTGTGGAAAAGTGTTAGACCGTGAAAATGTTTAAAATTACCCCTCCAATAGCTATTTTTATCGTCAAACTCTTCATACTTCATATTCCATTGGCTATAACTTTCTTTATGACAAAGATCCTAACGTACTTTCAACTTTTGTTCACTTTTCAACCAGGAATCTGAATATCCCAATCATTTTTGATAAAACTGCAATGCTCAAAAATCCGCAATGGCGGACGTGCATGTCGAATAACTGTACCATATTAATCTAATGAGCGCCCCTGCTCCAAAGATCGCCCCTCGAAATAGCGCCTCCCCCTTTTAAAACAATTTTTTTCGAGTAAATGCGGTACTGTTTTCGTTTCGTTTCGATTTGTTATAATTAGCAATCAAATTAATCATGAGCTGAGAAAGACAGGAAAACCTTGCATGTGTGAGCCGTGTTTACATTCTTACCTCGTTTTTATTCAGAAATAACTATTACGTCAAATGTTTTGATTAAAGGTGCCCGTACGGGCACCTGGCGCTCCCCGTGTACAATTTCAATAACATCTTTTTTAAATAATTAAATGATATATATGAAATTGATGTTTGAAAATCACACAAAATGATTTATCTCTCTCCCGAAGAAAAACTGGATAACATCATTTCAACTATTATCAATAAGGATTTGACATCTACTGCAGAATATCTGATCAGTTTACCGTTGGTATATTACATTTTAACTTTTTTATTTTTGATCAAGGGTATTTTCTATTGTTTTGCCTAATTAATCTCCATTTTGAACCTTTTGAATTCTTTAAAGAATATGTAAAAGACACTTAGACAGCTTATTGCAATAAACCTTTTTATTTATAGGCTGGAACAAATTACATCTTGAGAGAGTACCGAGGGAAAGAGAAGAATATAAAAGATGTTACGGTAATTGGCATTCCTAAATAAAGCGATCCGAATTAAATATCTCAGTTCTTGATTTTCAACCTAATTAGCTGTACAGTAACTCATCCTATAAATCGTTAAACTACACTCTTGTTTTATAAGAACAGCTTAGATCAGATTTTCTAAAAATTAAGAACATCTTAAGAACAAACTGAAGCTGGGTTTACAACTACAAGTTAAATATTTTTTTCGCTTAGGAAAATTAATCAATTAAAACAATTTCTACATATGAACAAGATCATTTATTGATATAAAGTCAACTGTATCATCTGTAAATACAACTTTATATGCCATTAAGGACGCGCGTTTAAATAAAAGACTTCTCCTACGAAACATCCGTTTCATGGAGAGCTTTGATGTGTCGCCCAACATGCTCATCGTCAATATTTGTAATAAGAACATTGTGCATACTGAATGAAAATTTGATACAACTTTTTAAATCTCCAAAATAAAAGGGGATGTCTTTTTATGATATGATATGTATTGTGTTTGAACTGTTAATCATTAGCATCGTTATCATTTCTCAAATGTTGGTAACATTCAAAATATGCAACAAACGTTTTTGTATAATGTTAGATTACAATTACACTGTTGAATTTATGTATTTGATATGCCTGAATTATTCTCGAATCTCTAACGGTGGGTTGACGCTTCATTCGCCTTGGTCGTGCGAATGAGCAAATGCAAAAATACTGGATTGGGTTGGCTGACATTTCCTCAATCGTTCCCTATCGCTTTGGTCGCTTTAGTTGTAAAAGATTTAACTACAGTGCGACCATTCGTGCGAACAAAGGTGAATGAAGTATGAAACCACCTTAATGTTCAACGGTTTTTAATTGCTAAGCTTACTTAGTGTAACGTCTACATTCGTACCGCATATTCTACCAACTTCATCTCATAGTAAGTGTCTTTGTGCAAGTGTGCACGAAGACACTTCTTCTGAATAAAAATTGATACATTTCACATAAGAATTTGTGGACGTTCCCTTACTTAGCAGTAAAGATTACATAATTTCCTTTTTTAGGATGCTCATGCTGATGAAACTGTTCTATTGGAACAATTAGATATGAAGAATGAGACTTACCACAAACTTCTTATCGAAAATAACACTCTTGATAGATGACGAAAAGCTAAACCATAAAAGATTAGTGCGTCATCAGCAATTTCACTCCTTATTACAAGCAATTCTGTAAATATGATATCGGAAATGGTTTCATTTCCTTCTTGGTAAAAGTGTCTGTGCATACTGCATGTGGAAAGGCTCTTCTCCTAAGGTGGAAATGATGCGATTCCTAATTCAGATTTAATAACAAAGACTGTTCACCAAATAACACAATTTGAGAGACATTTCTGGACTATCTCGCGAAAAGTTGTTAGTAAATTAAATACGGGACCGTCCACAAAATTCGTATCAATATTCATACAGAAGGAGTGTTTTCTTCTGTGATGAAAATGGTTTGTTTAGCGATATGAATTTTGTGGCTGGTCCCTAAATTAAAAAGACTATAAAGACAGTTTATATACACTTTGTCAAATGTTGCGGATAATATGTGCCGGTAGAAGAAATATGAAAAGAATTAGAAATGTATTTTTTTTAAGAATAAAAGCTAGGGCTTTCTGTATTGTGTACCCTAAAGATATAAATATTCGCGAGTATGAAATTTCGCGATTTTCGCGAATTTTGATCAAATTCGCGAAAATTAATACCCGCGAAATAACATTGATTTTCTCCATTCGCGAAATTAAATACCCGCAAAATTGAATTAATCTTGTTTTCAACCTATATTGGAGGGGAATGGAGGGAAGAGAATCCTATTTAGAACGAAACCTATTTGCTTGGTTCACGGAATTACTTTAATTGTTTCGATCACGTGGCACAAACAAACAAATTATGCGAGAAACCATATAGACTGGCTGGAAGGAAGATGGTGTTGATGGTTTTCCTAAAATTGTAAAAAACTTTAATCAAGGCTATCAGGTGTTTGATTCGTTTATATCTTTCATTTCAAAACATTCTGAGTATTAAACTCTTAACATATAGACTAATAAGTGAAAACACCTGTTTTTATAAGAACCATGTAAGAACCAGGTAAATTTAGCTCAGCCTCAACGTTCAGTTTTCTACTCCTACTATGTTAGATTATGTTCTATCAAGGACTTATAATAGCATCTAGACTCAGCCAGGTTGGCTCAAACATTTCAGCCTAAGATTGTTCTTAGAATGTTCTTCATTTTTAGCAACTTTCAGCCACAATGTTGTTCTTATAAAGTTGTTCAATTATATAAAAACAAAATAGTGTACTGGGTGGTGTGTTTCCTTCTGCTTTTTGCCTTTGTTTTTTCTTATTTTTTGTGGAGTTTTAGCCTCTATTTGTTCTTAAACTGTTCTTATTTTCCCCAAATTCTAAGCATGTTTGTTCTAAAATGTTTCATTGGAAGAGCTTTAGCTTCAAGAAAAAATAATTTATATTTGACTTTATTTTACTACTTTTACTGTGCTAAAGCATCTTCTATCCAGTATGTGTTCTTAAGGTTAACTAAAAAAGTTCGGCCATAAGATTGTTCTTAGGGACCGTCCACAAAATTCGTATCGTAATACGAACCATTTTCATCACAGAAGGAGTGTTTTTATGCATGCTAAATATGCACAAAAACACTCCTTCTGTATGATAATTGATACGAATTTCGATACGAATTTTGTGGACGGACCCTTAGATTGTTCTAAATTTTTGGGAGATTTCAGCCTCAACGTTGTTATAAAATTGTTCCTATAAATTTTTTCCACAAAGGAAGTTCTCGATATACTAATATAATAAGGAATATAGAACATAGAGATATGTTATGAACACGAGAGATTTACTTTAAGCATCACTACTACTCCTCCACTGTACTATATACTTCTTCTAGGGGAGAAATTACATCATTCACTCTCAAGTTATTGTCTCTGAGGTTTAACACTCCCTCAGACAACCCCTGTGACTCTGAAACATGACAACTTTATAGAGGAACGGATGGACCGCAGTATATACCATAACCCTATTTGTGTACTGGGGTGGCGCTGAATCAGTGTTACACCATATTTTGCATATCCGCCATATTTGCTGTTTTATGACTTTTAATATTTTTATTATGCGGGCAACATATCTAAATTTCACAACAAAAACCAAAGTGGTTTAGCCGTGGTGGCCATTTTGGTAGTCATGAGCCTCGGTGCGCTGTAGTTTTCGTAAAAATTAAAAGTCCTGTAACTTTAGTAAAACTGATGTTATTGACTTGAAACTTGTTATGGTGTGCTTTTAGGCCAATCTGATGAAATTCATACAAAAAATTCAAATTTTACCTTTTCTTACTGAGTTTCAGAATTCAGCCATTTTCAGAGACACCGAAAAAAACATCAATTTTGACCAAACATTGCAAATATTTTGGAATTTTTTACTATAATTTCTCCCGACACAGGAAATTATTCACTGAGATAACTAGAAGGCGCTGTTTCAGCGGGTTGAGTTGGTTATAAACATTCTGACTATAAAGTTTTAGGTTATGCTCGGGAAATTATTCACTGAAATATCTTCACCGAAGTCTCGAGACTCTCTTTTAAATTATGACCATGCAACACAGCTTTGTTTTCTTCTTTTATTGCTTGTAGGACGGAGTTATGCTTTTAGTAGCCTAGTTAGAGAGTGTGTATAGGGTTGCCACCCAAAATCAAAGAATAAATTCCTTGATATTCCCTGATCATTTGTCACAAAAAAATAACACTTTTTCCCTGATATTCCCTGATTCCACGACTGCCAGGTCCTTTGAAAAATGGTATAAATTAGGCCGAATAAAGTTCTTCAGTGACAAGAGCATATTGTCAACAGAACGAATCTAAAGTTGGGGGTCGAGGCGGGTGTCCTGAGATCTAGTATTTAATTTTTTTCAATTTGTAACCCTTCAGAACCATTCAGAAATGCATTTCCTCACATGCAATTATAAAAAGAAATGGGTCAAGCATTTTAGTTTTCCCTGATTTCTAGCGATTTTTTGTCTTTATCCCTGATTTTCCTGATTCACTTTCAAATTCCCTGATTTGGTGGCAACCCGGTATGTAGCTAGTTATAAAGCTTATCTAAGTAGAGAAAAATGATAGGTAAGTCCTTGTGCATTTGAGATCTGATGTGGTAGCTTATATGCTTCAAATCAGAGCTCCTTTGTGGCCCCTGCAGGGTGCTTTTGCAGTGCAACTAACTGATTAAACTAATGTTGGTCTAAAACAATAACAACAACCACCATAATATTTTTCTTTTTCTTGAAAGCATCGAAAGAAACGAAAGAAAGTAGCTAAATCTCTTTTTACATCTTTTTCGTTCATCAAATGTTCAAACGTTGTCTGCTGCTAAAACATGTGAAACGAAAATCGTCACGTATAAATTATATCTGGTTCTCGCATATTAAATTATTTCTGTCCACAATATGGCCAGAATCCTCAAACACCAGGGTCTTCTTTCATCTCGCCATCCCGCAAATCAGAGAGAGATAAGTTGAGTAACCCTGTAATTCCGTGAAAGATATTATTTGATTCTCTATTTTGAGAGGTCGCGAAAATTTGTACCCGTGAATATTTATGCTTTTAAGGTATCAGGATATATCCATCCTAAAAACCGATCCCGTCTCTAAAATTGTGTATTAGGTTTCTCTCTTCAGATTCAAACGCAGGATAGATTACATCTTTCCATGATAAATTCGCCGGGTTACAGTGGGATGTTGTAAACTAATGTGGGATGTTTACGCTCATTACGAAAAGCTCGTTGATAAGATTATTTAAAAAAAGTCATCCGGATGACATGCCCTAACCATCTCATTCTACGTTTTTTGATAGTATTACTCCACGTATCTGTTTTCGTTTTTTCGTACAGCTCTTTGCTCAACGCCACGAAGGCTGTTTTGTGCATTAACAAGAGGGTATTAGTAGCCCTATATTTTTTTGGACAAAACTGGGAGAAAATAAGACGACGAAAAATATGGCAATTTTTTTGTGTCTTCATATTACGTCATTTGCTTGATATTAGCCTATGAAGTTTCTGAGACGGGGGTAATGTTGCGACTTTATTGCTTTATAAAATCGCTCAAACACATCTAAAAGTAGCAAATTCTATTTGGTTTATTGCATATCGTTAGGTTGATCATCCGCATATTTTTTTAATAAAATCTAATGACTAGCAAGCCAATTATACAAGAAAAACTGAAAAACGGGGGGTTAATTTGATTTTCGTAACACTTTCGCTCGGTGAAAATCAATAATGAATCGAATATTTTGATTTTTAATTATCTAGCATCTAACGATCACTGAATTTCTGCCCAGTTTGCAGGTACTGTAAATGCAGTTCGCATATACGATTAAAATTACTGTGAAAAGGTGCATTTTTATTACCCCCGGATTTAACAAAAACGCCTATAACTTTAACCGAGTTTATGCACAACCTGCAACCTCGGCAGGATTTTACTTAAAATGAGATTTTCTTCAAGACTAACTTGCATGAAAACTACGAAATTGAACGATAACCGCGCGAACATTTTATGTTGCCTTCGTGGCGTTGAGTGTTTGTAATAGTCCAATATATCCAATATATGGTGCGGTAATTTCAATATACTGGGCGTCTGTTTTAAAAATTAATTTTTACTGTGGGCGTTCATTCGGGAGGGGCGTAAAGTAAGTCAGTCTCGATTTAATGTTTTTAATATAGTACTTATTATAATTTTAGAGCAACAAGCGTGGTTAAAACCAAATTGAACTACATTGACAGAGAATGGAAAATTAGAATGGTAAAACGTCTGACTGTAATATTATCATACAAAATTTAATCGTTTCAATTTGCACGTTTTTTATACCGTATTTCCTCTAATTAGCGCCTAGCGCCAATAAGCGTTGCTCTCTAATAAGGGCAAATATACTTGGCAAATATATTTTACAAGTGCATACAAATGTGGCGCTTATTAGAAACAATAGCAATAGATCATGCACGAAACATCATCGCCTACTGTGGTTAATTAAATACAACATTCTCTCTATTCTTATAGTAAATTTGTCTTCAGGAAATAATTTGAAGGGAAATTTTGACTGGAAAGTGGTTTCGTACAACAAAATTTTGAGGAAAATTTTAGAAGCGCCGCCCTCTATTAAGCGCCGGGGCTAAGGCTCGAAAATTGAATACGGTAAGCATATTGTTTTTTGACTTGAGGATCAATATGCTTATCATTATGTTAAATTTTAGGGTAATATATGCCTAAGAATATGCTTGGGTAAAGACGAAGCAAGTAACAAGTGTCGCTCAGTTTCCTTTGTGATATTACATATTTATCCATAGAAGCCCAAAATCCAACCTCGTTCCCAGGGCAATTTATCTCGTCGTCCCGCAAATCAGAAAGAGATAAATTGCCCTGGGAACGAGGTTGGCCCGATATCCTTACACTGGTGACTGTACGCAATGCTACTTATCAGTTCGCGTTCAATTTAACTTACTAACCTTTTTCACACGTGTAGAAAAGATTTTTATTTTAGTATTTTTCCGATTTCTAAGCTTCTGCCTTATACTTGATGACCAGTTGTGCGGCTAGGCACATGCTTAGTGCATGCTTCGTTTTTGCATGAACCTGAGCCTCAATATGCTTATAAGCGATATGCTTATATAAAAAAAACGTGTAGTCAGAGCAATTCAATAAAATGAATAATAGCCCATGAAAGTTTATTTAATCTTGCTCTGAAACCTTGACCGTTCATTCGGTATAGGACGTTTAATCGTTAGTAGGCGTTAGTAAAATATTTTCTAATTTATCGTTAATTTATCGCATTTATTCGAGAGGAGCGTTAGTTCGCGAGTGGGCGTTAAAATCGGTCATTTACAGAGTTGCCACCGAATCAGGTATAATCAGTTCACGAAGATTCACTAGAAATCAGGTAGTTCAGGATGCTTGACCCAGTAGTTCCTTTTTATAATTTTGCCTATGTAACTTCTTTGAAATTCAGGAAGTGCATAATCCCAACCTCGTCTCCGGGGCCTTTGTTGTTGTTTTATATTCTTTCATATAAAAAAAGAAAAGTGCTGGGTACGAGGTTGGTATTTTCCCGATTTCTGGAGAGGTAAAAATCAAAGTATTCTCTCTTGGCGCAAAGCATAACTCCCTTCCCACCTGCAACTGCAATTTCGTTGCCTCCATGCTTGTGTCTCTGATGAACTCTATTTCAGCTAATTCAAACTGTTATCCGGAAGTCGTTGAATCCAGGGAATATCAGGGTGTGTGTATGTGCTTTATTTATACTCGAATTTTAATCCTAGCTGTTTTTGAGCTAATTCAGTCCGAGTTTGTATGAGCGATACTATCCGTTCGATCCGTTCGATTGCGATATCCGGTCCACGCCTCCTTAGTTCCATTTAAGTCAAGCTCCGTAAGTTCAAGGATTACAGATGCGCCTCTACGCGTTCAACCACTTATAGACTAACGGCACGCAGTTAAGTATTTAAGAAAGTTGACATGGTCGATAAAAATGAAGAAATGATGCTATTATCTCATATACAAGTCCAAATACAGGACCGCATCTTGACAACCTCGTCCCCAGGGCTTTTTTCTCATAATAAAAAAGCGAAAAGCCCTGGGGACGAGGTTGGCTTCTTGAAAGAAAAGAAGAATACTCGTGCCCGGGGCCTCTCCGCGTCTTCTCCACAGCCCAAATATATTAGTGCCGGTGGTCAGTATTTTTGCAAAAGAACTTACAATGGTAGCCCGAACCGTGCAGGGAGCAAAGACCTTAATTATCCGCGGACCATCATCCGCTCCCGCTCGCTACCAAAATCCATGACTATGTACGACTATGTTGGCGAGAGCAATAATCGTTCCTGCTTTAGATCTATTAAAGCAGAACCTTTCCCAGGCTGTAATTGGGAATGGGTCTGGTTACTGGTAAAACATGAAATGGGAGGTTGATCATCATATCAGGTG
>JAUCNQ010128390.1:0-10033 GCA_032352715.1 Bougainvillia muscus | reverse complement strand
ATTAAGACAGAATGCTAGCATTCTGTCTTAATACCGACGAATACGGACTGAAAAAAAGTCCGGATACAGGTGGATTTTGTGCAGTGCTAGGCATATTTAGGACTGTTTTACATGAAAGAGGAACCACTTTCACCTACGATGAAGTGTTATTGTAACACTTACGTGTTACAATAACACTTCATCTAAGGTGAAAATGAAGAACTTTCACCGTTATTATTCAAATAACAGCGTGTGATTTGCAGCGTGTGATATGGTTTTAAACGCCTTAATTACTGACCTGTTTCAAATCTACAAACACGTTTATAATAGGGCTTGCAACCATAAAACCCATGGCCGGTCCAAGTAAAGAAAAACAAGCCAAAATACTAAAAAACACATCATTTTGTCCGCGTTTACACTGCTCATCTAAGTGCGCGTATCCTAAAACGTACATTAAAGGGCCACTAACGCCATTCAAAGAATTTGCTAGCAAAAATATAAGTAAAAATTTAACGTTATTTCCAAGTACTGGTATGCATATAGATTCTTCTAAAGTTACGGTAACCGATATGTTTTGTGAATATTTCCGGCAAGTATCTTGCTCCCGTAGAACACCGGCAACATAGTTCGAAACAATAAATTGTGGTAAGCTCATTATGATTAAACCAAATGTTAACACCATTAATGAAATCCCTATTGCAAGTGGTCTGTGCCTATGGCCAATATAAGATAGTCCAGCGAGAAAGATACCGGCAACAATATTATATGTAGTTGAAAATAACGCAATTTCAGTCGTTTTGAATCCATAACGTTTCTCTATGTTTGTTAAAAAAGTGTTATTCATTCCAGTGCAGACCATACCTTGTGCGAAAACACAAAAACAAATAATGCAAAGAAATACACGTATATCATTCATAAATTGTATATAATCTGGTCTGTAATTTATCCAACCATATTTTAAATTTTTTTTATGTGTTTTGGATTCGTCATGTAAAAGATGAGTGTTAGTTTTGATGTTTCTCTCATTCGGTTCTGTGCGTCTGTTTTTACTAAGCAGACTTTTTTCCATTTCCATATTTCAAAGCATACTAAATTCTTCTGAAAATGACAATTGATGCGATTCCTCAATGTGAATCTTGTGGATGCTACTATACTCTTAAAAAGTCTATTCTAATATTAAAATATTGGTCTCCGTCAACATCTGACAATCAGATTGAGTTTGTGTTTCAAAATGGATGACATTATTTGTGTATAACAATTATTTTATTAAACAAATATTAACTATAAACATTGCACATAAAGTTTAGATAAATAGAACTCCATTTAGGTATACTTGAAAAAAACGTTTCTTTTTTCATTACGTACCATTGCAGATATTTTCCGGTGACATCAAAAGAACCAATTAGGTTAAATACATAAGGATAAACAATCATTGTTATTGGGTCTACTTGACGTCAAAAGGAAAATCATTAAGTTTCCTGATCTATTATTTTAAGTAGATATAAATCTAAACTGGATTATTAACACTGAATTATTTTAATAGCTTTAAGTCCCTAATGGATTCGAATTTGTTATAAATGACGTCATGATGAAATAGATGTCATATCTACTCCAATCATTTAGAGCTAATCTATATATACTAAAACTGCTACTTTACTTTTACAACAAAGTGATATTTACCTTTGTGTATATAGGCTATACTTGCATTCCATCCTGCAGGATGGAGTGCAAGTAGCCTATATGCACAAAGGTCTACTATTTTATTCTGTTATACTCTGGAGACGATTCTGATATTTGATTATAAATCATTATCATTGCGCATGCAAGACGGCGAATCGCCATCATTGTAAGAGAAATATCGTCGTCGTCATTTTATTAAACGGCGTTTTGAAAGGATTTCTAACTATTATACGGAAGCAGCCATCTGTATGTGTTCTTCAAATTATGTGTTCGGTAAATATTTGAAAAATTTTCTTGGTGGAGTTCATTTTTAGCATTGTTGCAGGCTTAAAGCCTGCAACAATGCTAAAAATGCACTCCACCATGCTCGATTTTTTAGAGATTTGTTACATATTCACAGAACAGATATTTTGAAGAACACCTCTGGAGGGATGCTTCCGAATATATTTCATTCTGTTGCTTTGTATGCACATTGATACATTTTTATGCTATTATGCTTTGCGAAACGATATTAATATATTATTTGATATATCATAATATGTTTTGGGGACCGTCGATAAAATTCGTATCGAAATTGATTCCTATATCGATTTTCATACAGGAGTGTTTTTGTGAATACGAAAATGGTTCGTATCACGATACGGATTTTGTGAACGATCCATATACCATACTACATTTGTAAACAAATTTGTCAGGGAGATCTAAAGCACAGCAGCTTCTATAAACCTCATATCCCTGACAAATATGCTTACAGTTGCAACAAACTATGATCTAAGCCAACCTAGTCAAAGCAAAAAATGCATGAAAACTATGGAGAACGATAAATTAGATATGATCTGAACACTTTGGCGATAAAGTTCATCGAGTAAGAAGGCGACACAAATTTAAAAGTTCGTCGCTTTATTTCTCATTCAATTTATGGCAATAAATAATGTAAAGGCGATTAACATTTTAACATAACTTTAACATAACTTTTCTTACTTTATCGCCATAAATTGAATGGGAAATATCGCGACGAACTTTCCATATTTTGTCGCATTCTAAGGCGATTAAGTTTATCGCCATAGTGAAGACCAAGCTTTAGAGACCACCCACAACATTCGTATGGACATTTGTATCAATTTTCATACAGAAGGAGCATCTTTGTGTATCCATAGTATACACAAAGACACCCCTTCTCTGATGAAAATGGCACAATTTATGACACGCATTTTTGTAGATGTACCCTAACGACAGAGGTTACTTGCAGTTCTCAGAGTCGGAGCTAGAAGCTTGAAAATAGTAGGCAAGTGCCTGAGAAGAAGTGTAAAACCATTAAAATTCCAAAGAAATTCTAATAGTTTTACACTTTTTCGCAAGTGTTCGCCTACTCTTGGATCTGGTCCTGATTCTTACCTGTTTGATATCAACCCATGTGTTCAATATTGGTAATCCAATGATAAAACCAAGAGCAGGTCCTAATGCAGAGCCTGCATAATAAAGACCCGTATAAAAAGCACCTTGCCCACGGTCAGCAATTTCATCAATATGAGATGGTCCAAGTGTATATAGGGGCGTAGCCCCAATACCCATGAGAACATTACCAAACATGAATATAAAAACGTAGTACCATTCTGAACCACTTTCACATTCTGTTCTAGATTCGGGATTATTTCCGATATGCCGAATACAATAATCGGAATCTCTTTCAATTCCAGCTTCATAAGTTCCAATGATATATTTAGGAATTGAAGTTATAAAACATCCTATACACATTAATATTAAACCAATTCCTAACCAACGTGGTTTATGTCTATGACCAATATAACCAACAAAAACACAAAAGAAACCATAACCACAATCATACAAAGTACCAAACAAACCAACTTGTGTACTACTTAAACCAAATTGTTTTTCTATAGATGTAATAACCGTAAAAGCAACACCGGTTACCACTAATCCTTGAGCTATACCTGATATAACCATCCACATAACAAAGAAAACCGGTTTGTTAAACCGTTGTAAAAAATCGGGTGTAAAACATAACCAACCATATTTAAAGTCTGTATTATAAAATGAATCGGAACTTGTTGAATTTGCAGAATTATCGGATTTTACATCAGATAGATTATCTTCACGTTGATATACTGGATTATCAAAATCTTTCTTTTTTGTTGTTGGACTACTACTAGTCGTAGCTGTAGTATCATTTTGTATTTCACGTGTATCATGATGATCTACATATTCTATTTGATTATTATCATTACGTGGATTTGCAATATAAAAATCTGTATTTGCTACCATCATAACTGTATAACTCTAAAAAGAAAAGGGAAATAATATTTCATGAGTTTGTTTACAAGCACTGCGCAAAATCCAGCCGTATCCGGACTTTTATACAGTCCGTCTACTCCTGTATTCAGTCCGTATACGTCGGTATTAAGACAAAATGCTACCATTCTGTCTTAATACGGACGAATACGGACTGAAAAAAAGTCCGGATACAGTTGGATTTTGTGCAGTGAAGTCGCTCAGTGCAAGGACCCGGCCCTAGTCAGAGCATCAAAAAAGAGAACTAGAAGTTTTAATTTTTAGTAGCCTTATGTATGATGGTAGGTCTTTAAAGACCATCATCATACATAAAGCTATTAAGAATTGATGAGTTTGAGTCTTCTAATTGTAGCTACTGATGTGACTAAGTAGAAACATGTTCTAAATCCGCAATGTCATTGTCGACAACGTTGTCCTCCCGTTACTTAGACTACATTTACGTTATTTTAAACATCGTTTTAACATTGTATTGGATAGCGTTACCAAAAACCAATTCTGAGCGGTAAAAACAAATTCCAAGATGTTAAATTTGTTAGAATGTGGACTTGTTTTTAAAATATATTTACTGCATGAAACTTCGCCATATTAAACAATTTCCGTTGGAAAGCACAAATATATACAACATGGAGGTTGTCTTGTGTTTTGCAACGGATAACTGCTGGTTTTGCGCATGAAAATTGATACGAATTTCAATATGAATTTTGTAGACGGCCCATGAATATCAATATTGCGATATTTTTGCAGTTCGTGTTAATCAGTTGGCTCTATGTGTAAGTAAACAACTTCGATTGTTATTCTTGGAACTTTATATAAATTTAATACTTGTACAATATTAGGGAGCTTAAGCACAGTCTAATCTACGACGACAACGTGATATTTACCTTTGTGTGTATAGGCTACTTGCATTCTATCCTGCAGGATGGAATGCAAGTAGCTTATATGCACAAAGGCTAATTCTACGTTGCCGTCGTAGATTAGACTGTGCTTAAGCTCCTTAATAACTGTTTTGTCGCGTCTTTACCAGAATATATTGCCCGAGGTCACCTGTATTGACCGAGCTAGCGAGGTCAATACAGGTGACCGAGGGCAAAATGTTCGGTAAAGAATATTCTAATGTGTTTCTTATATGTTTCTTATATTTCCTCTCCAAAAAAAGTTTAATATGGTCTCTGAAAATCGCTTCATAAATCTTTTCTTTCTCATTTCACAAGAAGTGCCATTGTGCATACAAAGTATGCACAAAGACACTTCTGAAAATTGATCAAAATGAAACGAGGGTAAAAATAAAGGAAACAAATTTTATACCGCGGATGATTATTCAGACGAATAACCCTCGGTCCCAGGGTATTCTGTCTTTCTGGTTCAGAAAGAAAGAAAATCCCTAGGATCGTGGTTGACCAACTCTTATCATTACTCATTCTTAACAAATGTTTTGTACAAGATAACAACCTATATCCAGAAGTTTATATTAAAAAACAACATTCTAAAAAACTAGCATGTTATGCAAACTAGTACTTTACTATGTTAAAAAACATCTTTTTATGTGCATCTATTTTCAGTACTGTTTTTATAACACGAAAATTCGGATAAGCGGTTTCGGATTATAAGGGCATATTGAGAGAGTTAAATTGTAATAGCAAACGGAAGGAACTCAGACTCAAATATTATTTTAACAATATTATGGAGGGTTGCAAATACCTCCAAAAACGAGTGTAAATATTCTAGAACAGATTTTATTTAAAATGCCATAAAATCAAAAGACAACATTAAAAATAAGATAAATAAAAAATGGTACAGTCACAGTTTTAGTGTCGTTACGACGTGGTGAATTTCCCACCGACCCCCACCTTCGACCCTATTATGAGTAACATTATGAGTAACATGACAGCTAGGAATTCTTAAAACGATCACGAATCTTGTGAGAGTTTCATTGTAGAGCGGATAAATGTTTAGTTTCTTGATAACTACTCTATTATCAGCAAACACAGGAAAATTAAAGTTCCGTCGTACTACGAATTTAAAATCTAACTTGTTAAACATTACATCACCAAACTGGTGATGTCATTTTGAGCTAATGCAATGCCTTCTTATGTGTTTTTGTAGCATTTGATAATAAAGCACTGAGAAACGGAAGATAAATCGATAACTATAAATTGCTTCATTAATGATTAGTAATTATCTTTAAGAAATGTATTCCTAGTAAACAATCCCTTTAAATGGTTTTATGTTGTGTGTAAAATGGTCAAATGTGTTTTAACATTCCTGCAGCGTTTGCTGCAGGATTGTTAAAACAAGTACACTTTTTTTTTATAAGAACAATTTTATAAGAACGCTGAGGCTGAAATCTGCCAGAAATTAAGAACAACCTAAGAACAACCTAAGAACAACCTAAGAACAACCTAAGAACAACCTAAGAACAGCTTTTCTCAACCAACATTAAGAACACATACCGAATCTGGATAGAACATGCTTTAACATAGTATAAGTAGTAAAATGAAGGCTCAAAGCCGTTTATTCTTTATAACATGGGACTAAAGCTCTGAGTAACCACTGCCTGGAGAAATAATTCCTTTAAACGAGGCTTATAATGTTCGAAAAATAAGAACAGCATAAGAACAAATTAAGGCTAAAATTACCAAATAAATAAGAACATTGAGGCTGAGCTGAATTTACCTGGTTCTTATAACAAAAAAAAAGTGTATGGCCATTTTATTACCAGTAAGCTTATAAAAGGGTCAGTAATCTTGATTGCTGTTTTTATTATTTATAGAAAAATCCTTTAACTGTTGAAACCTTTTTTTATAAGCAACCATTTTATAAGTACTCAAAAAGGAAAAAAATGTGAGCAACTTCCGATACCCAGCTTTGTAACCATTTAAGCAACTTAAACATAGAGCCCTTTAATCTTTTCCCAAAGGTTATTTCCCAAATTATTTCTTTTTCGCTTTTTTTTTTCAAAATTACTATTCTGTACAGGTGTTGACGTCAAGCTTTTATTCTCAAATGCAAGTTTTTATGCTAAGCAACTTTTGGTACTGGGAATTCACCTTAGTTGCTTATAAAAAAAATAAGTGTAATTTCTCTTAGCAAAAACTATTTCCAGAATGACTTATACAACATGATAAAGATGTTGGCCTTGATTTATCTCGTCGTATCTTTCAGTTGCGAAAAACCAGCTAGCACAAGACCAAAACTGGTGTCCTAATGACGTCATTTTAAAAGTTGTGTTTGCTGGAAATATAACTTAACTGTTAACTCGCTCAGTGCCGAAGGCCACTGCTATAACGAATCAATTTCTTCGGAACTGAATGAGTTAAATACAGTCCAACCAGTCAAACACAGAAACAGCGTTCTGTACATGTTTTTCAAATTATGTGTTCTGTAAATATTTGAAAAATTCCTACAGAAGTGTCCTTGGTGGAGTTCATTTTTAGCATTGTTGCAGGCACAAAGCCTGCAACTATGCTAAAAATGCACTCCACCATGCTCGATTTCTTAGAGATTTGCTGCATATTTACAAAACAGATATTTTGAAGAACACCTCTGGAGGGATGCTTCCGCAAACATGCTTTACAGAAATAACTATTAATACACAGTCGACAGTCGAAGTTTTGTAGACATTATTACCCAGCCTTATTCTTATCTTATTATGCTATTAAAACGTCGTTTATACTTGTTTGTCTACTAGGATACGAGAGAAGAGAAGAAATCCGAAACATGTGTTCTCGATAAACAATAATGTCAACTTGCTTTTTCATTTCGATTCTAATCAAATAACAAAAACAAACCTAAAAAAATCGAAAATACTAAAAAACAACTGCGCTCACCGAGTCTCTTCATTCACGTAACTAGTCAACTCAATAGACATGTGATTTGTATATCAATAACATTAATACCAAACTCGTACTAAATAAATTGTTAGTAGGAGTAAAACATTGTTATGATGTTGTGTGCCATTTAAAGTTCTCATGACAAAAAATAAACACAATAAAAAGAATGTTATGACCTGGTTTACACATGCAATTTATATATGTTAGTACATTATTTTTGACTCATTCTATTACCGTATTGCAATGAAAAAAGCAAAGTCATTCTTATTAAACACATGAATAAAGAACGTTTTTCACTGCATAAACTATGATGTCTACTCAAAGGATTTTATCATACAACCTGCTCAAATCTGGAGTAAATAAAACTCCAGAATACTTTTACTTAGTCACAGCAGTAATAAAACGAAGACTCAAAAGTCATTAATTTTTAATTGCTTTATTATGTTTGGTGTTGTGTCTCTTAAGACCATCATTATACATTAAAGGCATTGAGAATTAATCTTCCCCATCGTGATGCTCTGATAAGGCTGGATCCACCGCTGCGATCCCAGCAAACACAATTCCAAAATTGACGTCCTCAAAACGTCCCTTCGACGTCGCGACGTCGTGAGGACGTCTTTAGGACGTTAATCTTTAACTGAGATCTAATTTATTCCTTATCGGACACAATTCAAAATTAATATATCTTTACAATAATGTCGTTATATTGTTATTTCGTCAGTCCGGACCACACACGATAAAAACTAATCAAGACAAAAGTCAGGACCACAAGCGATAAAAATTTATCAAGCCTAATCGTTTTTACTAGATTTCAATCCTTTCTAAACGGAGGTGGATTTAATACATTCTTTAACCCAGTAAAGCACTAAAATAGAGACTAAACATCGTAAGACCCATAGTTCAGTAATCACCCAAAATGCAGAAATTGAAAAACAAATTACGTAATGGACAGCTGGTTGGCACTTTGTTCTACAACCAGGGGTAGGGTCGTCGTTGTTGAGAACAACAAACTAATTATGCACTTGAACTGATTTTGTAGAGCCATCTGCGCTCACAGGTTTTCTTTTCACATCCTCCTAGCAATCAGGGACAAACAAAACAAAAATATAATGGAGACATTGGTATTTCCGCCTTGCTGGCATGGCAAAACAACGAACCGATTTTTTAGAGCCATCTGCGCTCACAGATTTTGCAGAGTTCAAAAATTACTATCGTGTTTTTCACTGTCTACTTCACTTCAATACCTTTCACTTCAAAATTACTTTCGTGTTTTCACTGTCTACTTCACTTCAATGCCTTTCACTTCAAAATTACTATCGTGTTTTTCACTGTCTACTTCACTTAATAGAAACCGTCCACAAATACATCATCGTGTGATTATTAATTTGTTAATTGATAATGACGACATAACAACATAACGCAGGGACAGGAATTATAAAATAGGGAGCTTAAGCACGCAGTCTAATCTACGATGGCAACGTGATATTTACCTTTGTGCACAAAGGCGTATTCTACGTTGCCGTCGTAGATTAGCCTGTGCTTAAGCTCCCTAATATATAACATCCAGACCGAAAAAACCCACTAGAACTGAGAGGATTCCTGGAATAAAATGCACAAAGATATTCAGAGAATATTGGTATTCTGGTCTACTCTCGCGAGTGGAACTCCAAATCCTTTTATATATGGTTTAATGGCATGCGACGATAAAAGCGAATATGATATACTGTATAATACAAAGAGAAATTAATTTTTTGCTTGTACGGGGCGCATAAATCTTTAAGCCTTGAATTATGGTTGTGAAAAATAGTCATAAAAGTACCCAGCTTTCTTTGAAAACAAGCGAGATATTTTTAGGGCTCATTTACATCAAAAACTTCTATTACACTTTTATTTTTTATAAGAACAATTTTATAAGAACATTGAAGCTGAAACTTGCTAATATCTAAGAACAATCTAATAACAACCTTAGGCTGAATTTCTTTAGCCAACTTAGAACACATACTCTAACGTAGCAAAAATAGTTATTTTAAATTTCGATTATGCCCTTCTTTCCTTTGAAGCTTTTTTATGTCCATTTATTAGCGCACCAAATTCTTGCTTTCGCCACTAATAAGCGAAGCGCTTATTTTGGAATTCTACGGTATATCAAGAGTCTAGAGTAAGGACTCGTTTACATGGAAAATCGTTGCGGGCGAAATGAACTGTCATGGCTTTTGTGATTGGTTAAATTTTTC
>JAUCNQ010128379.1:0-10034 GCA_032352715.1 Bougainvillia muscus | reverse complement strand
TCTTTAAAGACCCATTATCATACAAAAGCAATTAAAAATTAATGAATTTGAGCATGCTTTCAATCTCCATTCTACTGATGTGACTAAGTAAAGCATGTTCTGAGTCCGCCTCTGGTTGTAGGGAGTTTACGCACAGTCTGATCTACGAAGACAACGAAGATTTCACCTTTGTGCATATAGGCTACATGCATTTGATCCTGCAGGATGGAATGCAAGCAGCCTATATGCACTAAGGTTAATACATCGTTACCGTCGTAGATTAGACTGTGTGTAAGCTTCCTAATAACTTTAGAGAACGTTTTCAAGAAGTACCTTGTTTTATCCCAATCGGCACAATTTCAAATGTAATATGTAAAAAACGTCCTCAGAACATTGTGACGTCGTAAAAAGCGACCTGTAATTATCAATTTTGGTCATGTGCCGGGTCGGAAAAGTCATTTATTTTTTGCTTCAGGAGAAGTGTCATGTGCATACTTTGTATGCATAAAGACTCTTCCTCTGAAGTGATATGGAATGTACAGATTCTAAGTATGAAAGAATTAGGGTGCGGTTGTTCAAACAAGGATTAAATATGTAGGAACTTAATCTGGTATTAAGTTACTCGACACTGGACCCAGGTATACAAAATAATTTTATAGAAAATTACCACTTGTGTAATACTACATTAAAATGGTATTATCCAATCGCATAACATGGTAAACAACAAACAACCTAATAAGGTTGCCTAGTATGGTCACGGATAATTAAGTAATAGCACTGCATGAAAATCGGGACAATCCGTTTCGGATTACGAATGATTAATTGACATTTAGAAAAAATCTGCATATGATTATTTGACATTTAAAGAAAATCTGTTCCAGATTTTCTTTAAATGTTAAATAATCATATGTAATCCGAAACGGATTATCCTGATTATCATGCGGTATAGCTATGTCTCTAAATCATTATAAAACCTTCAGTTGCGGTAAAAAGTCTACCGCGTAGTAATTTCTACATTTCTACAACTCTTATAAGCTGTGTAGTCAAATAAGCTTAAATAAAATCTAACACTACCTCATATCTGAAGTGTTAACTAACAGAAAGAATACTCCTTTACCAACTTGTATAACTGGGTTTAAAAAAAGAAAGTAAAAATGGAATAAAATACTTGTAAGGAAAAACGTAAACTTTTTTAAAGGGCTATCTACAAAATTTGTATTGGAACTTAAGTCAATTTTTCAATTATGATGAAAGTTTTGTGTAAAAATGTAAAAAATGATGTTTTCCTTATCATTGAACATGCAGAAATTTGGTTTAAAACTCCAGAGTTTTGCAGGCTGTGCGATAAAATCACTAAGGAATAACATGAATTGTATGGGATTAAAATAAAGACATTGTGCTTAGTGATAGACATTACCTGTTGAGTGAATAATGCAATGAAATTTCTCATGTCCGCTGGAAAAGTCATAAAAACGTGTGAAGTATACAATTTGGCCCACAAGCCTTTAACGCATGATGGTAACAAAATGGTCACACACGCTTAAACGATTCTAAAGCAAATTGCTTCAGTATTGTTTAAGTGTACGACTATTTAATAGATCCTAGGCATAAAAGGGTGAATCCAGAAAAAAGACTATAACGCTTATAACGCCTATAACGCCTGGTGTTCAATTAAATTAGCATATATGATTTAACTAGTGTTCTCAAACATTTTGCTTCGGGATTGTTAAAGCGTGTGTGACCATTTTGTTACAATAAGGCGTTAAAGGGTTAAAAGGTGTTCGTTTTAAAGGAAAAGATCACCCATCGTATTTTAATCCTGATGATCGAAACCGCCATAGATAGTTTACCATCTTGTGGTAACAGTGGCGGATCCAGCCCTAGTCAGAGCATTACGATGGAGCGTAATTATTTTTAATTCTTAATAACTTTATATATGACAATGGGTATTTAGAGACCCATTGTCATACATAAAGTAATTAAAATTAATGACTTTGAGTAGCCCTCTTACTGTTGTGACTAAGTAAGCGCATGTTCTGAGTCCGCCTCTGGGTAACTCTGCAAGTAAAGGGTTAATACGAGGTTTTAAATGCAAAACTTAATCCTGACTTTAAATGTTAGTTTATTGCATTTCAAAGTTCCTATTCTACCCTTTAACAAATGAAAGATTAAATATGAAAGTTAGGAACTGTCTTCAAAATTGTATGATATATATATGTGATTATTCAAATTTACATGTACAGACTTCTTTCAGAAGCTCCTTGGAAGTGTGGGAAGTGAGAATGTATATAGTTTCTAGTGTGTGCATTTTTGTGTAAAAGTTTTTTGATATAATGTTTACAAACACTCATTCCACCATGGCCTCCACCATGCCCTCCACCATGTCCTCCACCTTCACCATGTCCTTCTCTGTGTCCGTCTTGATGTTCACCGCTATGTCCGCCATTATTTTCACCATGCCCATGACCAAAAATATGATGATCAGGACTAACACTGCTATGATAACCGTGCCCATGTTCTGGAAGACAGACGTTTGCTGTACCATGATGACCGACGAAATCTCCATATTTACCCCATGGCCATCCACCCCAGCCATACCACCCACCAAGAGGGTAATGCATCTCACCATTAAAACCATGACAACCATGTTTTCCTTCACCAACTCCAAACCCACCTTCATATTCATTTCCTTGTGTTTGAGTCATATGACAACCCCCACTTCCTTCAGCATGGTCTTCAGGTCCACCATGACTTCCACCATTCTCATGACCACCGTGATGACCACCTTCACCACCCTCACCACCTTCACCACCACCTCCACCACCACCATAACCGCCCATTCCACCACCATAACCACCCATTCCGCCTCCAAAACTACCCTCACCACCACCATAACCACCACCATGGTGTCCACCACCACCTCCACCATCTCCATCACTTCCTCCACCCTCATGGCCACAACCGCATCGTTTGGTTGATTTTAATGGAGGAAAGTGGCAATAACACCTTTGTATATAACGTTGGTCTAAAGGTTGTGTTGTGAATGATACCAAACCGAAGAAGGTGTGTGTTGATGGTGTGTATGAGTTGGATTGTACGAGAGGTGTTTGCCAAGTCCTGTGATATTCTGTAGGATTAACACGTATAGTTGGTATAGGTGATTTGCGTTGCTTGTTTCGTTTGCGTTGCTTATTTCGAATTTTAGATTTCAAAACTTTTGACTTACCGTCAATCGGTGGTAGCGCAAGATTACTCTGTTCTATTGGTATACAACTTTTACCGGGACAATTCCCGTCATGACCAAAATCGTACGGTTTTCTTACTGACAGCTGTCCAATACCAGTTACTGGACCACCTTCAAACTCATCCCCAAACCCACCTGAACCATGATTTCCACCTGCAACAAAACCACCGGGGTGACCATGTCCGTGTGAACCAGCAACGTTAACTGGCTTACCAAAGTCAATATCAAGATTACCAGCAGCACGACTGGCATAATCAACCCCCAAACCTTCAGCAGCATGCGCAGCATTATCAACACCTAAGCCTTCAGCAGCGTGGGCAGTATGATCAACTCCTAAACCAGCAGCAGCGTTAGCAGTATTGTCAATACCACCTAAGTGATTGCCACGACCACCTGAATGTCCACCTGAATGACCACCTGAATGACCACCGCCAAAACCACCAGAATGACCACCGCCAAAACCACCAACATGACCAACCATATCACCTCCATATGCACCATCTCCACGACCATAACCACCCGGTAGACCAACAGGTTGACCACTGTAACCTGGTCTACCACCAAAACCATTATCACCACCATATCCATTAATACCATATGATCCTAAATTAAGTCCTCCTAATCCACCGTGACCACCACCACCACCACTACTATGACCGTAACCATTAGCACCACCACCATGACCGAAGCCATTAGCACCAGATCCAAAACCATGACCAGCACCTACACCATGACCACCATAACCATGACCACCAGAAACATGCCCTGCAGTACCATGACCACCATTATAACCATGACCTTGATCATATCCTAAAACTTGACCAGTAGGTGGTCCCCAATGCCCATATCCTACACCACCATGCCCACCAACTGACCACCATCTTTTATAAGCTTGTGGTGATCTTGCATCCGCTCGTTGAGTAACAATCTTTGATGCCCTGATCTCACCAATATCACCCCATATAATTTTAGGAGCAAATGAAACAGGCTTGACTTCAATTTTAGATTTTCCCCAACCATAACCACCACTACCACCGCCACCACCTCCTCCCATGCCACCTCCATAACCACCCATACCATGGTGACCATGTTCGTGATGACCATGTTCTCCTTCGTGACCGCCTTCATTCCCATGATGGCCTCCTTCATGATGACCCCATTCATGTCTAAACCCATGATGATGACCGTGATGATGATGATCGTGTTCATGTCCGTGATGACCTTGATCGTGACCATGATGACCACCGCCGCCTCCACCACCATAACCTCCACCTCCTCCACCACCACCACCACCATCGTGGTGACCCCCATCCTCGTGTCCGTGATGTTCGCCTTCATGTCCACCATGTTCTCCCCATTCTTCATAGTTTTCGAATCCATGATCATGATGGTGATGGTCATCTTCATGATGTCCATGTTGATGATGTCCATGGTCACCATGGTGGCCACCGTGACCCCCGATGTCACCTCCATAATAACGCTTGCGTATATGCTATAACAAAGTATGGAAACATCATTGGTCTCCTTTTTTGATAAATTATTCATAAACATTACGATTTGACGTCGCTTTCTCCAATCACTTAATACTTTCGCGCCGGATCACCTAGTTGATAACAAATTAGCCATTTTATTTCTGATGTAACATAGTCACTTTATGAAAGTAGAATAATCTCATTGTTATCAGTTCTGAGTAAAGTCAGTCGTAACCCGACGTGAACGCATTAAAATAAAGTAGCGGTTCTCAACCGGCTAAGTTACCAGTGCCGACTTTTCTAGGAAGTTCCAAAGAATTTCCAATCGAATAAAAAGGGCGTAAGTAAGAAAATGATGTATGGTTTTAACAAGTTCGATATCAATGCCTAATGTCATTACTCATGATAGTTTCATTTCTGTACATAGCGCAGAAATCAAGTTACCATACACTACCATGGACACGACGTTCAAATAATGTCATTAGGACGTCAAGACGGCCTAATGATGTTAATTGACCGTTATATGTCTACTGGGACGTAATCACACTTATCATTGACAGCAAACTTACTAAAAGAAGTGCAGTTTAATAATATTTAGACTCGTGCATTTTCTAATCTTCTTTTCATTGTAGGTCAAGAAAAAAGATCTTAAAATTTGTGAAGCCAAAAATCAGAATTTCCATTAAAGGTCATTTACACTTCATAATTTCAAACATAAAATTATAATTTATGAAATTATGATGTAAATGTCCTAAAAGGGAAGAGAGGATTTGTGACGCTGGTAACTAAGCTACGTCGGTGGTGCCGCTTTAACGTATTTTACATTACACAAGCTTTATTTCTTAACTCAGGTTATTAAATTCCATTAAAATGGGATAAGAAAACGAAAATGATATCAAAATAAACTTTGTTCTATATAAACGACCATCTGATCACCTTCAATCACAACTAATTTCATTTTCATCACAGGAGAAGTGTCTCCGTGCACATAAAGTATGCGTAAATATGCTTCTCCAGAGTTATCTCTAAGCAAAGCTCTGCTCTATGATACAATTTTGTTCTGTTCAACAAGATTTCTTGAAAGAAAATAATAAAAGATTTTATAGCATATTTGGAAAAAAACGATTTTAAAATGATCAGAAAATTAGTTTGATCGAGGATAGATCAAATCGTCATTTATCACATTTCGTTCTTACCTTGGAAATCTCTTTATCATATTTTCTTTGATCATTTTTTTTAAAACGCGATCAACATTTGACAACGAAAAGATCGTCATCTCTGGATTCAAAACATCGTATATGCATGTCGTATATGAAATTATGTGAATGGAAGTTTTTTGTTTTTTTAATTAAACCCCGCGGAAAAGTCGACACCGGTACTTAGCGCGCGCGAGTAAGGCGACTCAAACAGGAGACCACATTATTTGCGATAAATTTTACAAAGATGCGTTTCCAAGTGGGCATAGAATTATAAAACATTAATTATCAGATAATACTTAATTTGTCACTATCAAGGTTGCATATAACAGTAGGTAGACAAAACACAGGCGGATTTAGAACATGTTTTTACTTAGTCACAGTAGTAAGAGGGATACTTCATTAATTTTAATTACTTTATGTATGACAATGGGTCTCTAAAGACCCATTGTCATACATAAAGTTATTAAGAATTAAAAATAATTACGCTCCATCATAATGCTCTGACTAGGGCTGGATCCGCCACTGCAAATCATCAACGTAGAGAGCCAAATGTATTAATATATAACGGAATGAAGTAATTATATCAACCCGTCTGTTACAATAAAACAACTAGTCTCGGATCTCTATTTTAATGTTTTGCCTACCTACAATCATATTCTGGATTAAGGGACTGTCCACAAAAATTGTACCGCAAAATGTACCTTTACATCGCAGAAGTGTCTTTGAGCATACAAAGTACATATGCAAAACGTTTTCTTCTGAATGAAAATTGATACAAATTCCTGTACGAATTTTGTGGACGGCTAAAAGTTTAAGACGGTGTTTTTCTAATGATATTTACTTAGGGCAGAGAATTTCCAAAACATTAGATGCTCGATTAAGTTGTAAAAAAGATATTAAAAGTTATGTAACATTTAGAGGTCTTTCTGGCTGGTGAGTAATACATTCAACATTAAGATAAACCTTTTCTAAAGTTGCTGCCGGGTTCCCAAAATGATAACCAATCATTAATTATCACTGCTATCAATGTGTGCAGGTATTGGATAATGATTGGTAATCACTTAATTCAACGCATTTGTATTCGTCTATCAACGAAGACAGTTAATTCGAACTAATTTAGTGGAGCTCAAAAGTACAGATTTTCTTTACACTGTCAAATTAACAAAAGAACTATATGCGCTAATACCACAAAATTCATATTGAAAAACATTTCATTTTCAAGTAACTTCTTCTGCATGAAAATTGAAAACGATTTTTGATACAAATTTTGTGGTCGATAGCTTAGATTACAAATGATAGGATTACCACCTACTTGTTTTTTAGGGACTTTATCTTTCTTATCGTCTTCATCTTCTTCATCTTCATCAACAGGAGTTGGTGTTGAGTCAGAAATGTCATCTTTTTTATTTACTTTTGTGCTGTCGTCAGCATCATCAGTTTCTTCTACAGGTTTATCTAGTTAAGGAAAAAAAAGGAATTTCCAGAATGACATTAAGAAACTTGCATGGAAATTCGTGCTTATTTCAATGTAGAAGGAATGTCATTGTGCATACTTGTATGCACTTCTATTATGAATTAATACTAGTTTCTATACTCCCTTACTGAGTTTCAAAAACAGATTAAGAACATGTATTGTAGTCAAATCACGAGTAAAAAGGGAGGCTTGACCCTTTAATGCACAATATTAGAAAATGGCCATACACGCTTTAACAATCCTGCAGCATCTGCTGCAGGATTGTTAATGCGCGTTTAACCATTTTGTAGAGCTCTGCATTAAATGGTTAAAGTCAAATCTTATTCTTGTTCTCCCCCGTGATATTCTGACTTGCTTAATTCTTAATTGCTTTATATTGCCCGCCACAGTATATACTGTGGCGGGCAATATAAAGCAATTAAGAATTAATAAAGAATATACAAAAAAAATTTGTTTCCGCTCAAATATTACCTTTAAGTGTATTAGTTTTCGCGAACATTAATTTTCGCGAATCAAAAAGTGGCACTTCACAAACATTAATTTTCGCAAATCGTCGAGTTTGTGACCACAATTCATGATATAAGTAAGGGAAATGCACTAAAGACGTTCATGATGGAACGCACGATGTATAGAAGCATAAATAAGAAAGAAAAAGGACATGTTAGGAATAACAGGTCATTTCACTTTAAAAGGAAATAAGCAACAACAAAACATTTCTCCAAAATTTCGCGAGCATTAATTTTCGCGAAACGGTCTTTTCCAGAATTTTCCATGAATAAGGTACAGCGGCAATTGTACATGTTACTGAAGTAAAAACAGGCAGTTTTTTGCAAATTAGGCCTTTAAGGTCTAGTGAAAGGCCTAGTGTATAATAAACGGTCATGCGCACTTAAATAGACTTTTAAGTCGTTCTTTAACGTGCAAGCGCAAAGCGCAAGCGAAAGTGAGTGAGCCAGCACTCACTTTCTTTTGATTACGCTAAGACGTGCTTCCTATGCGTCCTGAAGCACTAAAATCTGCGACTCCAGTCTAGCACTTAAACATTCCTGAAGCACTTTGCGTGTGTGACCAAAAGAGTTAATCTATAATAGGTTAATCTAGAGTAGAAGCGGATGTGTCACTGTACAAACAAAATATGTTTTACATTAACAATTTTATCGCACAACCTGCATAAATCTCGAGAACTCATCCGTAGGTTGTTTGATAAAGTCGTTAATTTTATTTAGTGAGTTACTATTGCTTGGTTTTGTCCTAATTCATAAATAAATGAGTAATTGCGGTAAGAAAAGGGGGTAGATTCACTTATAACCGTGGTAATTCAAGACGAACGTTTTACCTGGGATATGGACTTTTAAACATCAAACCTCTCAAAAAATATTGCAGGATAATCTAAGTTTGACCATTTTGTTACTATGTATATTAGGGTTGAATCTGTGAACAATCTTAAAACATACCTCAGAACAATATTAATATGTCCACAATATTCGTATGGAAAATTATGAGCATCAATTTCCATTCAGAAGAAGTATCTTTACTAAGGACACGTTTGCATGAAGACTTTCTATAGGCGAAATGAACTGTCATGGCTTCTGTGATTGGTTAAATTTTTCCGTCGGAAAAATTTAACCAATCACAGGAGCCATGACAGTTCATTTCGCCCGCAACCATTTTCCATGTAAGCGTATCCTAAGGGTTCGTCTCAAAAATTCGCTTTAATTCGCTTCACAAATCGCACTTCATCTGAGATGAATATTGACAGAAATAAAGGGAATTAATAAGCGAATTTTTGAAACGGTTCCTTAGATACTTAGCTTGGAAAAGACACTTGTTCTGTGATAAAATGTTTAATTTTCTATACGAATTGTGTGGACGATCCCATAGGAAATTCATAATCCAATCTCCATATTTCACATTAAATTCTTTGAGGGGGGGGGGGGGGCATAATTTAGACGCACCAGTTTCAGTTTCCTCTGCATCTTCTTTCGCCGTTTCTTCTTCATTTACTGCAGGTTCATTCTTGACTTCTGTCAAAGGTTTTCCTTCTAGTAAAACAAAACTACAACAAAATACGGCTAATGCCAGCACCAACGTTATGTGCTTCATCGTGGAACTTTTACCCCAATATCTTAGGGCGTGTATTTCACAAGTTCCACTAGTATGTAATTTTTAAGATTGATTCTCAGTACCTTGTGAAAATTTGTGATTTTTGAAAAATTATTCAAGATTTTTCAAGAACAGCTCATAAATTATTCATTAAATCAAATTTAAAGATCATTGATTGGGTGATTTTCCATTTAAAATCATACAGAAAAGTATTGATCATAATTTTTTTCGCTTCATTAAATCGAGGGCCTTTTCACGCATGTTCATTGATTTTGTGAGCGAGAAAATTACAAATAGTTAAAAAGTTTAAACAAATTCATCACAAACGAACACAAACAGGATATCTCAGCATGTTCTGCAGGCTAGCAGCTAAACCGTACGGAAATTTGCAGGCTTCAGACATCAAATCAGCAATTCTAGTAGGACTACAACTTTTATGCTTACAATATTCGAATTGTGTTTTAGCGAGTATAACGGTTACTTTTCTATCAGGCGGTATCGGGGTCAGAATTCCGGACCTTTCAACCGGCGGAATAGCACGGCCAAACTCGAGGCCAGCCGCC
>JAUCNQ010128357.1:0-10037 GCA_032352715.1 Bougainvillia muscus | reverse complement strand
AACGTTCGCAGACCTAGCTATATAACACGCGTGTTAAAAGATAAGCGTGCTAATATGCACGGTACATAAAACTTGCCCCGTGTTTCACAGCACGCTTGAGTATCTTTTGTAGCACGCGTGCTCGGACTAATATGACACGCGTGCATTTCTCTATAACACGGCGTGCTAAATAACACGGTCCCTTTTCGCAAATTTTGTCACATATTTTGATAAATAAGCACCACTTTAGATGAAAATTGAAATGAGCAATGCATTACGAAGTACAATGCGACACTTATCATTCTAAGTGTGTCTCTATATTGAGGCTGATGCTTAATTGCAGGCGGCACTTAACCAAATAATTACAGCATTTATCTTTTACAATCTTATTTATCTTCATTTTTCTTTTTTTAAAGTTAACTTTTAATTGTGAGTTAAAGGACTTTGTATTAATGTCGTTATTGTCCCATATATCCCTCTTTTGTACAACTATTTATTCAAGCAATTTTTATTTGCGAGTAAAAGAAAGTTATGTTACAAGCCAACGATGACTTCTGCATAAAGCAGAGTGTTGATGCAGAAAACGGACTTACGAACAACAATTTCGGTCTGAAGACACATGTCTTTCAACTTGGTCACTCCTTCCCGCCACCCAGCTCCTATTACATATCCTTACGCCCAGCACATATGATTGGCATTTTACGAATTTTATTACCATTTTATTTGTTCTTATAAAGAGATTTACGTATCTGTTGCTAAAACAGACAACAATAAGGAATATTGGATTCTTCCTTAACCTTAATAAGCATAGGGGGGAAGTGCCCGCGGTATGTTTGCCCCCCTGTAACTTTGGTAATAGTGAAGCATTTGATGTGTAACTTTGCCACATTCAACATATACCTATACTACATCGTCTGACAAAATTTCAGTCTTATATCATACATATTTGAGAAATTACTGGCCATTGTTTGAAACCACGTCACTTTTTACTGCACTACTCCCTCTAAAATTCCTTAACTTTGTAATTGCTGTAATTCATTCATTATTTAAGATGTAGGCTTGAAACTTTGCACTTGAACGTTTGTTAACCATACCTTCCTTTCGGTAACGGAATTTTTTCCATTTCCGGAACATTTTCTGGAAAAACGGAACTTTGACCTGAAAATTTTTCAGAAAGGATTTCCCTCCCCCGTGTTTGGAAGAGTATAATAAGCTTTGCTACTACGTTTTGGACCGGAAATTAAACATTGTTTAGGTAAACTTTCTTCCATCCATATTCATTAATGATCTTGAATTCCAGATAGTGATTTATTTCGTCTGTTAGGCATTTCAGTATATGGTATTTTGCAATTTTCAGTATCCATTTCTTGGGGGGCAAATAGGCGCATTACAACTTTACTGTTTCTTCTGAAATACAATAAGCCACTAGTATCTCTTCCATTTTAGAACGATCAATTGAGTCAAATAAATTCTGCTTTCGTTTGACTATTTCAATGATACAACGCAATGTCAGGCAGTATTTGACTAGAAGTAGACGTTTTCATTCTGAGACCATTTTGGTTTATTTGTAACAATGGGTCGACAAGGGGTCTTATTTTGTTTAGCAGCAGTTTGTCATAAATCTTAGTAGCTATGGGAGACAGACTTTCCACAGTAAGGTGTAGCTAAACTGATTCCACAGTAAGTTGTAGCTAAACTAAGATCACGTTTCTTGGGCAGTGGAACTATACACTGCTTTCGCCAAATATCTACCGGATGCTGTTTGCACACTTGGTTGCAAACTTTTAGTAGTTGACCTTGGTGAACAGTTGCTTTCCAACATTCTGCAGGGATGTTAATAAAACCACTTGCTTTGTTGTTTTTTGCTGTGAATGACACACGAAACTTCATCCTCAGTAAAATCACGTTTTCATATTGGTATTTCATAATCAAATTATCCTTTTGGTTGATAGATGGTTGATAGTTAGAGGCTTTCTGAGTAGATTATGAAAGTGATATTTCCAGCTCTTCAATCTCTCTTGTCTTCTTTTCCTTTAAAGATACATAGACTTTCTTCTTTCTTCCGCTAATTTCATTTACAGTATGCCAGACGACTTTTGATTTGTTATTGATGCGAGAGTTCATCTATTTTTCCTTTTACATTATTTTCCTGTATTCCTTAATTTCTCCTTCTACTCAAAATATACCATCAGAAAAATGTTATCTCATCCAAAGAATCTGGTCGCCTTATAACAACAAAACAATGTTGTTTCTAAAACTCCTTGTAGTGACTGTAATGTCACATACAAAGGAGAAATATTCCGATCTCTAAACCAACACTATAAATAACATCAATATGCTGTGTAAAAGTGGGACATGCGGTCAAAACCAAAATGCCCATTATTGTTAGAAAAGGACCGCCACTCTTGCAATTGATCACCATTGATCTGGACAGAAATTGAAGCACATAAATAGTATTTCCTATAAAATGTCAGAGATATGGGTCCCTGCATTGACCGAAAGCTAACACAGGAAATACTCTTGGCAATGACAGAACTTCCGTTCACAGAAGTTTTAGGAGAGAAAAAAGTAGACAGTACTTTTGCGTCCTAATTTCACTTAATAAAGGTGTTAATTGGTTTTCTGATCAGAGAAAGATATCTCGAAACATCGCCTTACAAAAATCATCAGGTCTATGGTATGATAAACTTTGCTAATTTGTAATGAATATACGTTATTACAGAAAATTAATGAGTCAATTAATTAAAATGCAGAAAATTAAGGCACATGAAATTAACGCAGATCTTGAAAAAATCAATGCAGGCAGTAAATTAAGGCGGCAGATCAAAAGATACTCTCATTATATTGTTTAGTTTTATAATTTTTAGGATACAACTTGACGCCACAAGCATTGAATATCACCATCAAACGTTACTCAGATAACGGACATATCAAATTTGATGATTTTGTGTCTGCAGCTATCCGTCTTCGATTGCTTACTGGTAAGTTTTGGGAATTGTTTGCTATTTTTATCAAAATGCTTTTTGCACGTGACCGTCGTAAGTTGCAACTGTTACATTTATTGTGAAACTAATTCGCTATGATTCCTTCGGCATTTTACTATTAACCACAATATTTGAATTGCAAAACCATTGCAAATGGATTGTTTCATTTTCATGTGAAGACAAATAAATTTGTGCATGAAATAACTTGAAGTGAAAGTGATACGATTTACCAAGCAAATTATTTTTTATTTTTTTATTATGAATGCAATTTTTTTCTCCTTCGTAGCTAATAAAGTTGGTTTAGAAGTCAATAAAAGCGGGTATTTGGAAAGATTTCTTTCAAAAGAATTTGCCTTAATAATGCTTTTTAAATGCTATCGAAAAACTAGTTACAGTAATAAATATTATAAAATGTAACTCACTGCTATAACAATAGCGGCACATCCACTAAGGAAAGGTCTCTTTCTCTGAGAAGAAAAGATAAATGTTCTGTTCAAGGAATTTACATGTTTAGAAATGCTGATGTCATAATCTTTTATCATTGTAACCGTTTTTTGCCACATTGTCTTTCACAGAGTTCTGGAGCAACATCTGGTCGAAAGGAAAACAGCATGATACACAAGCTAGCTGGCTGGGCGATGTTAGGGCTAAGTTTAGTGAGGTGAGGAAGCAAGAGAAGGTTGAAATCAGAGTAGATGATGTGAAGAAGGGGATTAGGAGAATGGCGAATTGGAAAGCACCTGGCCCTGATGGTGTCAGAGGCTTCTGGTATAAAAAACTTCAATCTTTGCACCCATCGAAAACATTATTGTAACTCAATCTCAGTATAATCATTTTGAGTATACTTACATAACTCACATTTAGCTTTTAGAGATTAGGACTATATATTAGGACTATATATTTTTAACCTAGGACTCTCTCTTTCTGTTCAGAGAAGATATTTTATTCATGACCCAGTATGTATCACCTATAAAGCTTATATGGGAGGGGGGCTGGCAATTTTATTGGGAGGAGCAGACCCCCTAGGACACCATGAAAGATAAGTTGCGAGTGAAGAAAAGACATCTGGCTATGGAGTGGATCGATTACCGCAAGGCTTACGATATGGTGCCCCATTCACGAATTATTGTGACGCTTTGTATGGTGAAAGTGGCGGAAAATGTGGGACGTGCTTTGTGTGATTCAACGAAATATTGGAAAACAGTTTTGACTTCCAGTGGCCATATGTTGAGTGAGGTTGACGTCAACCTTGGTATCTTCCAGGACGACTCCTTGTCTCCCCTTCTGTTTATTATTGCTATGATACCACTCTCTTTATTACTCAGAAAGGAAGACATTGGTTACAAGTTTGGTGCTGGTGACAGGCTCATTAATCAACCTCTTTATTCATAATAAGCCTGTATATTCTGTAAATACAACTTTATAATCCATTAAACGTGTTTAAATAAATTGCAGTTCGATTTGTTGGAAACGAATTTTTTTAATAAGAATATATTAAGAACAATCTGAAGCTGTACCTTTCGGCCGAAACCTACTGGTTCTTATAAAAAAGAAAGTGTTAGTAGTTAAAAAACTTAAAAAGAACTGATATGATAAAGGCTAGGGAGTTTTTAAACACCTTCAGATTTATTGACGATCTTAATGCAATGAACGGATGGAAGTGAGTTTGAAAAAAAAATGTTTTGGAAATATACCCAACAGAACTTGAACTCAAAAATGAGCATGGTAACATCGACGCTTTTTCTTGGTCTTAATATTTCTGTCATAATAGAGTTTTTAATTTTAAGTTGTTTGAAAAGAGACATGCTTTCCCGTTTGATATTGTTCAAATGCCTCACGAAAGCAGCAATATGCCTTCTAAGATCTGTTATGGCACAATAAGTGCAGAAGTCCTATGTATTGGGCGAACTTCTTCTGGTATTGTGAGCTTTCGTCAATCCGTGCCATCTCTGTTAATACGCTGTTAATGCAGGATGCACATAAAGATAGAGTAATCTCGTTGTTGAAGAAAACATGAAGTTCTTGGTTAGTTTGAATCGAATGATTGATTGATTGATAGTAGTTAAGTAAACGTCGATAAAACATTGGAATAAAAACAAAAAGACGTAATGTATATTATTTTTTTCTCTTCTAGCTTTCGACTCACTAGAGTCATGTTCAGCAAATCTTTGTATCTGCTGTTTTACTGCAGAACATCCAAACTATCGGGCAATTATTAAAGTATGATA
Source organism: Bougainvillia muscus (assembly GCA_032352715.1). Classification (NCBI taxonomy): domain Eukaryota; kingdom Metazoa; phylum Cnidaria; class Hydrozoa; order Anthoathecata; family Bougainvilliidae; genus Bougainvillia; species Bougainvillia muscus. The sequence continues at coordinate 4,846 of JAUCNQ010128357.1, read as the reverse complement.
AAATGTACGCATTGTATAAGTCTAACACTTTTTTATGTTCAATGTAACGTCTTATGCGGAGCAGCGCATTGGTTTTGTTATTTACAATTTTACATAGAAAATTTTTATGTTCGTCAAAATTTAAATTTCTACTTATTGTTACACCGAGGAGTTTGATAGCATTTTTTTCTTTTCAATTATTATGTAAGAACAAATATTGAAAGAAGTGGTTGGTAGCGCTCCACTGGTTTGTATGACGTATGTTTGTGGCGCCTCACACAAGTGACTTATAAGTGGCATATCTTGGGTAGTGTTTTGGTTTTTACGTGTTAAGATTCGTTATGTTTTGTTTTTATCGTGCATTATAAGAATTGTACTATTCGCTGGTCTGTGGATTTTAACCAAATATGTCATGCCCCCTATCTAACTTCTGTTCTACAGGTGCATACCACATAAAACTTGGCACAGATGTTCTTTAAACACTTCAGTGTGGTTCACACTTGTGAGATGAAATTATTCTCGCAAGCTCTCTCACAAGAATAAATTTATTCTCACAAGTGTGAACGGTGCAATTTATTTTCACAAGATTATTCTCACAAAATTATTCTCGGCTTTTTCCTGTGAGAAAGCCTGTGAGAATATTTGAAAAAGTTTTGATTATACACATTTGGTGGACAATTTCAAGTCACAAGGAAAAATTACGTTTTCTTGAGTTACATTTTTTTAGACGTGTTTTATTTGAGTTTTGTTAGCAAAAGTGTAAGCATGGCAAATAAATGCAATATTCAAGAAGACGAGCCTTTAGGTAAAGGGGTCAGAAATTATCCTTGCCTTTTCGACAAATCAGATAAAGGATATTCTCTGTCGTTGAGACGGATTTTTTGCAGCAAGGCATAATGCCCATGCACTTCCCTCGTTTTGAAAATTGTTTGTACCCAAGTACGGGTTTTATTATTATAATGCAACCCGTCGAAATAGCAAAAAAGCTGCTTCGTAGTTTTACCTCCTCCATACTAAACACTTCTCTTACACTGATATAGAAAAACTAAAAACATTCTCACAAGTGTGAACACTGCGAGAATAATTGTTTCAAAAAATTTCATCTCACAGAAATTGATTCTCACAGCAGCTAGTTGTTTTTGACATGTTACTGACTTTGCAGTTTAGCAATTAACCGACTTCAGCAGGAAATACTTATGCTAGTCGGTCAACCTTTCATTCTATTGTTTTATCAGTCTACTGGGAATACTTGAAGCTTCCTCAAAAAAAAGTAAACTATCTGAGTAGCTTTTATTAATTAGAAATCACATTTGTGTTTTCCAAGGTTATTACGTTCAACGTTAATTGACGATTTCTTTAAACTTACTTACTTTCCACTACAGGAGAATTTAGCGCGCGCGATTTGTGTAATGTAAGCATTTTATTTTTGTATTTATTCTTTTGGTTTAGATAATTTTCGACGCCGTGATGTATCACAAACCGGTAATGCTAATTTCACGTATGATGACGTAAGTATTCTGATAACCTTCAATAACATTCTGGAAACTCACTAATAAATTTCGTACTGTTTTATTAACTTCACTAGCAATACTTATCGATTCACTCATGCAAAAAATTTGGCTCACGATTCGCACTAATTTATCGTTGTAACTTAATTTAGCCGTATGTTATGTCACTCCTTTAGTCACTCCTCCCTTGCACACTTCAAGGTGTTCTTTGCTGACTATATCTTGGTTTTATTAGCAATCAGAATCAAAGAATAAAAAGTTCTGGTATAAAGTTTCGGTAATCTTTTTTCTGAATTTAGCCGTAGAGAAAAATATATCCCACCCCCATTGGATCAGCCGTGATCGTCATGTTTTTCTCGAACGAATGTAAACAGCTTCCTTCTGACGTATTATGTATTGTAATAGTAACTAGAAGCCCTAGGACTTTAAGAATTCCCACTTGTTGGCTGATCGCTTTAAAAAATTTTAACTTCATTCCCCAGCAGAAACGGTATACGAATCGAAATAAATGTGCCTCCTTTTCACCACCTAAATGTGATATTGCTTAAATAAAACTGTAGTGAAAAGACGATCATTGCTATACATTTAGGTTATAAGAATTTTGCGTACCGCATTGGTCATATATGAAAATAGAAAAAAGATGAAATTCCAGTGGTATATGAGTATCCTTAAAAGTGAATGCGTGTCAAGGGTAGGGTAAAGGGTGGGGTAAAGGTAAGGGTTAAGGTCAGGGCTGGGTTGATGGTAAAGGGTTAGGATGCAGGTTAGGGTCAGGGTTAAGGTCAGGGTTAGGGTGAAGGTAAAGGGTTGGGATGCGGGTTAGGTTGAGGGGAAGGGAGGGTTGGTGTGCTTACGGATAGAACATTGGGTGGGGGGGGGGGGGAGATTGGGAAGGACCCAGACCTATTAAAAGTGGATTGTAATTATACCCAGTACCATTAGGGTCCCGAGAGACACGAACTTGCTTATACCCAGTAACAGGGTCCCGATAAACAGTAAGCCGCTTATACCCAGTAACATTAGGGTTCCGAAAAACACTGAACTGCTCAGGGATTAAGGGTCAGAGGGGGTGGGAAGGAAACAGACCTATTTAAAGTGAATTATAATGATTACTTGTATATCCACGCCATCGTCTACCATTGCTAAAAAATTGACCATATATGGCATATATGAGCTGGCTATAAATCGTCCGATGCATACCCTCCTGGTGAGAAGTATGCATAGAGGTGTTCCAAACTACGGTTGCACAATGTCTATCATGAATAATTGCAACTCCCGCACTAAATCAAATCGGTCGAGTGTCGGCTCCAGAGGGTTTTCTCCAAAAATAAAACGAATGCACAAAGTCTATCCCAGACTAAGGTCTCGTGTGCATGAAGGGTTTTAGTTAATGAATCTTCCCCTCACCATGATGTGCGTGTTAAAAAACCTTGCCGGGGTAGGTATGTATAAAGTGGTCATTGTGGTGGTATGGGTCTTGAAACGGGGGTGGTCATCTAAATCAAAAGAGTAAACATTAAAAATTCAAAAATCGCGAAAATCGCGAAATTTAATACCCGCGGAATTTAATACCTTGAAGGTAGTCAATTTAACACTAGTGTCCATCGTCTTATACATCTATAATGCAGCCATGTATAGATCTCCTCGTAAATTTGTTTCCAAATTGTACCATATTACCTTGGGAGAAGTGTCTACTGAGGTAAAAATGCATCGATTTTTCCTAACGGAAATTTAAAAGGATACTTTATAATATATGTGTAAGCTTTTCAAATCTAAATAATTCTTCAGCATTTCAGAGGCACTTAATTTTGCGAGCGCTCCATTTCCAATACAATCTTTTTATAAGTCACTTATATTAGTTTCAGCCTCAAGTAACTTGATAACATTTTTAAAAAAGGTTAATACATGCTTATCTTATGCTTAATAATTTTTGACACGTTTTTTTTTTTAAGAAACATGAGGCTCAAAATCTAAGAAACATTTAAGAAACATGCCCAGGCTCATTTGGTTCTTTTATCAAAGTTTATAGGATAACCCATATTCTGCATGGGGTAGTAAGGACCTAGTAGTAACATAAGACCTATTTCTGCAGACTATTTCCAGTTGTGGCTTCCCAAATCAAACTGTTACCTTCCGAAAAGTCCGAAAAAGTAGCTAAGAAACATCTAAGAAACATTGCAGGCTAATAAATCTAAATTTTTAAGAAACATCCAACCTGAAGTCCAATCTTGTGTTTCTTATAAAAAAACAACGTGTATGCTTAATAAGGTTATGCTTACAAAAATAATGTTGTATATCCCCAATTTTCTCAAATGATACTGTGTATCTAAAAAAATTATTTAATTTTCACTGTAACTGACCCTTTAATTTCTAGAGCGAATTTCCCTAAACAATAGCCAAGTGTTTCATTTGGTATGCTCTTTCTCGTAAATAACCGGAGAACAAATAGAGAGAGCCAGGGGATTCCAATTCAATGTAATAAATAGTAATATTTTTTGTAAGCAGGTGCTAAAAATTCTTGTTTCAGCCTGACTTATGTTAAGGGAATGATAATAATATGGGAAAAAAATATCATGTGCTACTTCTGGTATTAATTATTCTGGTGCGTAACCTGACCTGGGCACTTCTGTTTATATCTTTTCAGTTCCATCTTGCTAATATTTACATAATTTTGATGATATATTGATATTTTAATTCTTATAAAAAAAGGCTTTTAATTTCCTTCTGTTTCAACTTTATGAGACTGAGAACTCCTTTCAGGCTGCCTGGTATGCTTACCTTATGCTTGAAAATTAGAGCTTTTGGAGCCTAAATTATGCTTATAAACTGAAAATATATATAAAATATAAGTGCATACAGGAAAAACTGACAACCATCTCTGCAAGTAACAAGTAAAAGGATAAGTATGTGAGTATTCCACAACTAACTGTGATTTACGCAATGTTTGTAATGTATCGGTATAGGTACATGGTAGCTATAAGGAATCGATAAATAGGATACACACCATATTCAAAATTTAACGATATAGCGAAAAATGTTCACACCATATTTGTAATTTCTCTCCAACATTTAACGATATAGCGATAAATGTTCACACCATATTTGTAATATATCCATATGGCTAGATGGTAACTGTAGCTACAATTAATCGATAAATGTCATTCAAGTCATATTTTTTCTTCTAAAGTCGAAAATTTGTTATAAAAAATTAGAGTGATAAAACAGAAGAGATATATATTGTATTCTTGACGATTCCTTGTCTGGAGAAACAATGGCACTGGAGGTAATCAGCAAAATAAATGCTAGGTTGAGATTTCTGTACAGGAAAAATCGTTACCTAACTGAGCCTCTTAGACGTT
>JAUCNQ010128346.1:0-10037 GCA_032352715.1 Bougainvillia muscus | reverse complement strand
TTGGTTAAATTTTTCTGTCGGAAAAATTTAACCAATCACAGAAGCCATGACAGTTCATTTCGCCCGCAACGATTTTCGATGTAAACTTGTCCTTAGAAGCATTATCTTTGTACTCACAATACAAAGTTACCTCTGTTGAGTTACAAATGTTAGGAATCGACCACAAAATTTGTATGGAAATTCGTATCAACTTTCATACAGAAGAAGTAGGCACTTCTTCTGTGATAAAAATGGTGCGTCTTACTCTACGAATTTTGTGAAGGGTCCTTACGTGTTAGAAAATGGAATGTTCTAGACAATCCTCGCTATGTCCATATTACGTAAAGTTTGCTTTTTTCCATTAGACTAAATCCAATTTGAGTAAATTTCAATCTTTTTTTTTGCTGAAGCATGACAAAGAAAGCTGAATGAGCTGACTACCTTTAAACATATTTCTTCATCTGTCAATAAAAACCAGTATATAAAAGGGCTTGCATAAATTCAATGTTATCATTTGATAATCACAATGACTGTGTAAAATTCGTTTAAAACTATAGAAGTCCACTATGTTTCCAAAAAGACGTGTCCAGAATTCAAACTCCCTCAGGAACGTCTCAAAAATATACTTCATTCCGCTCAATTTTTATTGAGAAAAACGTTGTATGCACAATAGCACTTAATCAAAGAGGGAAATAAAGCAATTTGCGAAACGATTTTAAGCATATTTTTGAGACAGACCCTTACAAAGTGTAGTTCTATAAATTTATGTTCTGTTCGTGTTCAACAACTTGTTAATTTTCGCATCATCTTTATGAAAATCTGGTTTATGTTTGCCTTGTAATAACAAGTGACATTTTGTTTGACATATACTTTGTCGGAAAACACACGCATATTGTTCTGATTGAGAATCAGCATGTTGATCACAAATGATAAATTTGTTAGCACAACCACGAAAACAACGAGATCGGCGTGGAAAACTGCTACTCAAGTGTAAACTAACCAAGAAAAGTATCGCACATACGTAAGTAAATAATGCCATGGTTCTAGTTCTCATTCAAAACGTATTCAAGTAACAGTATGTTTTCATCAATTTTTTTAAGTTTCAAGTTTTAACTAAGTGAGACTGTTCAACTTTCTCTATAGGCGGTGAAATGGAGTTAAAATGGTTATATATAGCATTAGAAAGGAACCAAAAGTTAGATAGGAATAGAAAAATAATATTAAAATTTTATAAGTGAGTAAATTCAATTGCAAGATAAGATTCGTCTCCGTGATAAATTGGTTTCCCTTCACAGCCTGTCTTCCAGACCTCTCTGCGGGTGGTTATTATTTCAACTTGCCTACGAGATAAGCCTGGAAAAGAATTTACGTGGATAATGTGACGCAAGCCATGTGGGCAACATTCACAACTTAACCACGCCTCCCTGGAAAAAAAACAATAAACCAAGAAATATTATCTGCTCATGCGTCACAGGTCTCATCAACTTCCAATGCTTATTGCCAATAAATTGTGAAATTTATTTATCCAAATATTTGTGGGGGTTAAAAAATGCTGGATGCCAAAGCCTGTTTTAAGATAATATTGTATGTTAGGGAACCACATCCCAGCGCACTGCTTGATCTCGTCCTACGATGCTAAATTCAACAGTCTTCTACAAGATTTCTAATTGTTTATAAGAAATAGTTGTCGTTGTTGTTGTTTTTACCGGTCCTTTGTATGTTGCAATTCGTGAAACTCCCTCCCTATATGTGACGTAAATGTTAGTATCTGCTTTGGGAATAAGAACCTTACCATATTGAGGCGGCTTTCCACATTGCTCTATTGTTTCTATTGTTTTTCTATTGATGTACGTATTTTTTCGAAAGCTATTATTTGAGAGAAAGTTTCATGCGCAAAAAGACTAACAATAGAAACAATGAAAACAATAGAACAACTTTTTCACACGAAAGGAAAAAAAGCATGAAAACCGCCTTTAAGGTGGCAGGGTTGCCACGCCTCCTCAAAACTCCTCAAAATCAAAAAGTCTCCTCTAAACTCCTCAGAAAGACATGATTTGGGGAAAATCCTCCTCAAATCTCCTCAAATTCACTTTTGCCTATTCAAAGGTAATTTTTGATATGATCAGTGCTCAGAAGTCGTTGTTTTGTATCTGAAAAATATTTCAAGAGATCATTTTTAATGGAAATAAGACGTGAAAACCTAAAAAACCTCCTCAAAACTCCTCTGATTTGATATGGAAAATGGCCGAAGTCTCCTCAGAAAAGTCTGCAAAACCACCTCTAAACTCCTCAATTCTCCTCATTTTTCATTTCAAATAAAAGTGGCAACCCTGGATGGGTTCACACGTCATTCGCCTAGTCGCGCTGGTCGCTAGCTAGTGGAAAAACATTTTTAAAACATTTTCACTACTGGAGCGTGGTCGCGCGACCAGGCAAATGGAACTGTGAACCCAGCTTTAAGGGAGAACATTTAATAATTTGTTTATAAAACAATCACGTAGGTAGCATTTTTTTCTAACGCACTTTTTACCTCTTTTACACCTTACCTTACATTTCGTTCTGACTTTGGGGGCATTTGGAGTAATTTCTTGATCTTCAAATTTGCACTTTATATCCCAAGTCTAGAAGAGAAGTAAATGGGGCACTGAGGGTAAAAGTGGCAGATTTTTTACGTTTCCTTCTAGATTTCCATTATGTGTGGTCGGCGCCAACAACGATGGTCCAAAAGACCGTGGAAAACATAAACAAAACAAACGCGGTCATACCTTGATTTAGCAGCCTACATAATAGACCGCTACGCTAAAAACATAGCGCCGAAACATACTTGAGCGCTGCGAAAGCGGTCTACGCAGTGAGGCTAGGATCTTCTTGTTATACAGCACTTTATTTTGAGAAACAACGTGAATGTGACCACTACATTTTAAATTGCGAAACCAATAATCTGCCAAATTTTTTACATCATTTCTTTCTACCGAAGAAGGCAAAGAAGGTAAAAAGTGCGTTAGAAAGAAATGCTCCCGTAGTTCTCACAATGGAAATGCTTATTAACCCTATTAATACCGGGCTTTTTTGGTCTGAAATATACCGGGGAGTACAAAGTACCACACCCCCAAATAAGGTGTTAACCTTATACTTACGTCATAAAACGTAGCACAGTGGTACAACATCACAAGTTCGTCGTTTCAACTATGACTTCATCGGTTCGGCGATGACGTCATAATTAAGTTTTCCCCCGGAATTTTGATGATTTTCTCAAATTAACGCCCTTGAAGGATACAGAAGCACTGAGCAGCTAAGTTTTTACCGTTTGACATAAAATATGTGCAATACATTCAAAAATATTCTTCTTGAGGCTTGATTGTTCGATTAAAAAAAGGTTTAAAAATAATTATTTGAGGAAACTTAATGGGATAATATTCTCAGAGGGTGTCTGGGCGCTAGAGGGCGCAACTAATTTCAGATTTTTTTTATCATTGTGTAGCCAATAAATAATTATTAAAAGTCACCAAAGAGCATCCCTTAACAATGTACAGAACAAAAGTTATAGGGAAAAGTTCACGTTTGTGCCCCCCCCCCCCCTACGAATAGGGTTAAAGAAAAAACAAGAATTAAATAACTTATTAAGGTAAAAAAGACAAGAATTAAAAGTTAAAAATTATTATTTATGTACGATGTATTTCAGTAAAAAACATTTTCAAGTAGTAACTAAAATATTTTACAAGATTTATTTATACAATTTAAAAAACATATTTTTATTCCCTAGGTGATACCATTGCGAAAAAGAATACATTTTTTGAAATCTATTTGATTATTTAGACCTGGTTTCCTTATGCAGATATAATAGCTTTCTAGGATTTTTCCTTTGCTGTCATAACATGGTGCTTTACGTATTATTGACCAATTAAATTCATGTTCTGGAAAGTTCGTGATGTGTTTACTTGGCTCAGAACTTTGTGTTGGTTTATTGTGTTTTTGTGTAATTTTTAACTTTTAATTCTTGTCTTTTTTACCTTAATTTTATCATGGCGGATTTTTATTTTAAATAACTTATATTTCTCAGTTCTTTGTTTCTTATACAATAAAAATCGTTGTATAAGGGGACCATCTACAAAGTTTGTATTGCAAATTTTATATTACTCACCAACCTCGATCCCAGGGCATTTTGTCTCTTTTTGATTCTTTGTTTGGATAGTCGATACAAGTATTGTATGCTCGCACGTACTTAAACGCAATCCTGCAGTAAATACAACAAGAATGTTCAGGTGTGTGTGAGCACTGGTTTAACGCTGTCTGCCAAGCAAGAAAGAATATCGTCAGACACCATACTACACGGTTTTTTTATAAGCATAGCTTCTATAAGCATAATTAGGCTGAAATGGCTTGTTTTATTAAACATAACCTAAGCATATCAGGTAGGTATCCCAGCATGAAAGTTCAGAAAATGAACAGTACAGTATTTTATCTTAAAGTAGATATGGCTGTTCTTCTGAATTTATACCCAATACGGCAAAAGAAATTTCATTAACAAAACTGAAGGCTGAAAAAAGTTTTTGCCCTGCTTATAAAAAAAAACAGTGTACTGTAAATTACAAATCACACTTGTGTTTTTCAAGGGTATTATGGTATTAAATAGTAAAAATATGTGATTATTAAGCGGATTCAAGGAAACAAACATAAAAAAGTCGTCAATTAGTCTTTTCCGGCTCGCGGGCAGATGTTTACTTACTTAAACTAGCATTTGTTAATAGTTTAACAAATGGTCGTTAGCCTTTACTAATTACCTTAAGAGGAGAAATTTTGGTGTGGAGAAAATGTGACGGAATTGGCGGATTTTGTCAAAATTCGCCAAATTACATCCACGCCAAACGTTAATTGATGCTGAAACAGTCCTTAACAATGATCAAGACGTTTCAAGCGTTTTTAATGACTATTTCTTGAATATTACATCATCCCTACCTATTACAAAATGGGGTGATAAGGATAATAAGTATGACACTATAAATAGTATTATTGATAAATATAAAAATCACCCTAGCATTGTACGTACCAGGAGTTTAGGTAACTGTGAGACATATTCGTTTCCGCACATTCTCCCGTCGGAAACTTATGACACAATCATAACACTAAATTTCTGCAACTTGCTGCAGCAGACTGTTGTATCCCACTGACAGACTGCGTCAACAATTGCATACCGTTCAAACATTATGTTCACTATGATGAGTTGTTTCTTCTTATGCGTTCATTTTCAACCTATAATGGCGGCTTATTGACCATGAACCAAAAAGGGAAAGTAGATTTTTTTGAACCCTTATGTCCTTAACCTTACACTTTCAGCAGTCAGAAAAACTAGCGTCGACATGCATACGAAACCTTTCTGTGCTCCTACCGTATATGGATGTTCTGTAGTAGGACGTCAAGTGCATTAATAAATAGTGTTCATAAGCGTTGTCTGAGAGCAATTTTCGGCTTCAACGAGTCTTCCTTATCTCAGATATAGAGAATCAAGGCATGTTATCCATCCATCGCATGCATCTCCTAAATCTAATGACTAAAGTATACAAATCCATAAATTTACTAAATGCAGATTTCATGAAGGGGTTCTTTATTCAAAAAGCACTCACATTTGACCTGAGGGACACTTTAAAATGGTTCTGCCGAAGACAATGATTGTCAGATATGGGACCAACTCAGTTAATTTTATATCTTGCATTTTGTGGAATAACCTGCCAATAGCAGTTAAACCTGCTGACAGTCTTTCATTGTTCAAATCTAACCTTAAAACTATACGAATTCCACGCACCTGTCAGCTTTGTCACTTTTAAAATTTATACTTTTTACTTAGTTGGTTTTTATTAGTTACGTATTTTTGTATGTATATTTGGATACTACCAACTTTAAATAAATATATCTTATCTTATCTTATCTATATTATCTTTTGTACTTGTGTTAATGTTAGAAGGCAGTTTTAAAGCAAAAACTAGTAATAGCTTTTGTCACCCGCCATATTAAATCTACGCCAAATTTAACAAAATCTTTGATTCGCCAAATTAAATCAACGCCATATTTAGCAAAATTCCCCATTTTAGCTCACCGCCAAATTAACAAAAATGAATCAAAATTTCTCCTCTTAAGGTATATCGAATCTTGGAGCTCTTCGCTTCGCTTCTACTGTTACGCTTCGCATAACAGTCTTGTTCAGCTAATTATGGACTTAGAAATTGCGAAACTAACAATTGGAGAGTCGCAAGCTTAACATTTTTGTTTTTAATGATCTAAGTGACAGGTTTTCTAACATCTTATCTTTAGCTTTCTTCGCAGTGTCTGCAACCGGGAGTTGATCGTCATAAATTCGATGATCCCAACCTCGTTCCCAAGGCCTTTTGCTTTTTTACGTTTTCTTTGAATTTACAGGATAAATGGCCTTAAACCTCGTCTCTGCAGACGAGGTTTTATATGAGGATGATTGTATTATCGGCCACCATGTTTAAAACCAAATCCACTGGCTAGTGACAGGTTGTTAAGCTTTAAGAAATGGACTTTAGTTGACTTTTGTTCTAGGATAAACCATATATGGGGCGGATCCACTAAGCGTTTTAAACATAACGTACTTTCCTAGAAAAACACGAGTGTCATTTCTAATTTACAATTAGTATGTTGTCTGACGATATTCTTTATTGCCTGACAGACAACGTTAACCAGTGCTCACACATACCTGCACATTTTTACTGCCTTTACTGCAGGATTGCGTTCAAGTATGTGTGAGCATTTTGTCTACACTAGCCATGAAAGGGCATGAAAGGGTCAACCGCTATTGTTTAAGGCAATAAAATACTAGTAAATTTTCAAATACTCTGTGTTAGACCTTTTGGGTAATTTCGTACCACTACAGGGAGAATCGGCTTCAGCGTCACTTATTTATGCTTAGCATTTTTACAATTTAACAATTTTAACAATTTTCATTCAAAATTTACACCTGTTGTGGTGGTCACAAAAATAACTTGTGATTTTGGTTTTGGTTTTTTGTTTTATCTTAGATTTCGTTTGTTTTTTATTTTTCATACGTTACAAAAAAACGAAACGCGGAGAAAGAAACGTGCGGAAAAAAATGAAGAAAATAGTTATACGTCTTTTCTTTCTGGGTGTTTGAGTTCCGATTTTCTACAAGGACCGCTAAAAAATTCTCTGGTGCTCAGGACCGCTTATAAACAATCGTTGTTCTCGGTGGTGAAAAGAAAAGAGAAGTTGCTAAGTCTCGCTAAGTTAAGGTATACTTACTTTTTTTGGTAAATTCAGCCTCAATATGCTTATAGCCGTTATGCTAAAATAAAAAGGTGTACATTAACAACGAAAATTTTCGCCGGAAAATCTTTGGCGGATTAATTTTCGGACACATTATTTCAATACTGAAAAATTTTCGGACAAATTTTCAATTGCTAAATTTCAATTTCGAAGGTAAAATTGTATAAAAAGGATGCAGAGAGAAATATGCTTTTTACTTCTTTTTTTCTAAAACAGGATATCTGTTATGAAAAAATAGGTTGATAAATACCGTAGTATACATACCGTAGATTTAGTACATACAACTGATGTTTAAAACCACTTTTCTATTACTTTGTATTTGTCATTGAAGCCCTCAGCCTAATTTTATTGATATAATAGCAAAACCAAAATTAAGCGTTTTATTGCACGCAAATCAACATATTTCATCATTTAAAAAATAGTCTAAATACGTGCACCCATCCATTTTGTGTTTTTGGACCATGTGACATCATTTTTTTTCATAAAAAAATTTCACTGTTTTTTTTTCTTCAGTAAATATTAGAATAGGAATGTGAAACCGAGAAACGATGACTTTTAAGTCATTATGGAGTTTTTTTACTTGGAGACTTAGCATTTTAGCACTGTGAAGAAACCAACCTTAAGTACGTTAAGGGAATGTATGTACGTGAACCTGACGTGAAATAACAAGCGATGGTTGAGATTTTTATAGGTATTATTTCAAGGAATTAGCTAATGGTAGGAAAATTATTATCTTCTTTAAAGGGTAACATCTTCGGAGAGTGTAGGTTATTTGATTTTAAGTATAAAATAGATACGTTATCGACCAAAACTTTTTCGGACAGAAGTGACAAATTTTTGGAAAGGTGACTAATATATACTCGAAAAACAGGGCATTTTTGTTTTTTTACTTATTTAATCAGTGATTTCGGAATATTAACAAATTCCCTTAAGGTATTATAAAGTTAAGAGTGCATTTTGTGTGTGTTTTTCTGGTAGAAGAACAAATACAAACACGAAATGCCAAAATGCATCATGCGCTCTGAATGGTTCTTGATATCCATAATAACAATTTTAAGTTGTTTTTTTTGTTTAAAGTAGTTCGTATCGATATTTACCGAAGATCTCTCGGAGGTTTTTGTATACACTGAAGATACCTGAAGATAATCCATAAAACGAAATCTTTTCTAATGAATGAAACTTCAAATTATGGAGGTCATTCAAAACAATATTTCTATTTTTATTACGATATTTCGGAGCTTGTTGACTGCTCCGTTCTCAAGTCAAAATTAACGTTCCTTTCTAAGTGACTAAGGGAGTTACCATCATGGTTGGGGTCTACCAGGGAAATTTTCGTTTTTACCTTCTCTAGATTGGGAAAAATAAAAATTATTGTATGCGTATTTTTAGGGTTAAGCCTTAATGTCCCGCATGGTTGAGCATTGGACTTAAAAAAACATTACTTAGCAAAAAGTGTGTGTGTGTGTATGCATGCCCCCCCCCCCCTGGTCCCCCCGGCGTCGCCGGCCCAGCTTCGAATTATAATGAACTCAAAAGAGAGAGTAATCTGCTAATCTACGGGCAAGACATATGACGTCAATAAAAGAAACCACTGCAGTGCATATGGCATGTTTGTCTTGTGATATCCAGTCAAGCGAAATACAGTAAAGAAACTTGCCCTGTGCAAATTTTCCTTCTTTATACAAGAGATGCTGGGAAGGAAGAAACGTAACCTTGATATCCATCGTCAAAAACGTATAGACTTAAATGAGCTTTTTCTTGCTGATGAGGGTTACGTTGACGAATGTATAGAGGAAAGACTTCAGAGAGAGAAGAAGCAAATGATTGAAATTATCGTTGAAAAAAACTTATACATCGACGTAAGTCTTTCCATTACGAGTTTTTATATACTGTACTCGATCCATAGTCAAACATATGGAAATAAATATATAGTTATCTGCCCTGCCTTAGCTAAATCGCGATTGTTTTTTCTTCTTTTCTTTTTCGTAGTTTTCTTACTATTTATTCAATTAATGCCAAATGTTTTTTGTTTTTTTTCAGAAACTTAAGCTAGAGAACGAGAAATTACAAGAAGACCTTATTGAAAGAAACGTCACACTACAGGTAGGCTCCAGTTAAGGTAGACTGATAGGGAGAAACAACAAAAAACTATGCATAAATCATCCCATCTCAACTCAGTTTTTGCCTTTTGGGAATGTGGTTGCGTGTCCCAAAGAAAGTAAAACTCACATGTACGGCTTTCGTCGCCTCTTTGTCTCGCCATTATTAAAAATATTTAATGGTAATTTTGGTGTTAGGTACCCAGTGCCAAATTGACATTAAATAACAACCAAAGCAATATATCTTCAAAATCCCCAGCTACCAAGTTTATACCTATACCTTGGGAAAGATTCTTGCTCGGATGAACTCGTAATTATCTTGTACGTTGAGCGTAACTTAAGGGAATCAATTTTCGCGGGAATTAAATTTCGCAGATTTCGCGTTTTATGGTCCAATCCGCGAGATTAAGTTCCGTAAAAAAATCTAAAAGTGACCTATCCGCGAAATAATGATAATGCAAAAAACAAACAGATAAGTGAAAATTTACGAAGAGAAAGGAATAAAATCCTAGCAGAAATAGATCACCATTTAAAGTAAAAAGATGATGAAAAAATTATGAAACAACTAGAAGAGATCGAAAGAACCAAAAACGATTCTTCTAGAATGTTTCAAGCAATAAAGCAAATCCAACGACAGAAAACAAAAACTAAACTATTACT
>JAUCNQ010128345.1:0-17897 GCA_032352715.1 Bougainvillia muscus | reverse complement strand
ACATAATGTAATTAAGAATTAAAAGTAATTATACACCATCGTAATGCTCTGACTAGGGCTGGATCCGCCACTGTATATAAGTTATTAATAGAAGATATGAGCTATCATATTTACCTATAGCTTGATAGTTTTTTTCGCACAATCTAATGTGCCAGTGTACATAAGTTTCTCTACATTTTGTGTTTGTAAACGAACCTATAAGAGAATCAACACAACAATCAATTTAAGTTTAAATCATATCAGGCACTTAACACAGGTCTTTCAAATTTGCAGGCCCTATTCCAGACCTTTTAAGAGTCCGACAATCGGACGCTACCCCTTCAATGTAACATCCTTTTTAATGTAAAATAGTCCTAAATTGCTACATGATTAGATAGGATAATTTACCCTAATGCATCTCATAGGTATCTTTCAAGAGCTTCTAAAGGTCAAGTCATCTTTCAGATGATTCATTTTTGATTCATAAGTTATGAATATATTATTACATGGAAATAGAAGAAAAATGAGCAGTTACCCCTGTATAGCAAGGCCTAATTCGTACCCCCCCCCCCCCCCCCCCTTTGGCACTTTTCTTCTAAAGAACAAGTGGAATTGCCATAAAGCTTTGCACAGTTAATCCTTGGCATAAGTACATTTAAAAATAAAAGCACTATTTGTGTCTTGGATCATGTGACTTTCCTTATGACGTCACTAAAATCGAAAAATCGCAATGAAAAAAACTTTCTTGCAACTCACATTCCAAAGAAAGAAAATCAGGAATCAAAACAACAGAAAATATACAAATAATCTTAATGATGGTTAAAAAAATAAAGAAATTTTTTTGGAAGGAAACGTTTGGTAATTTTTTTTCACCCCTAGTGGAAAAAAAGCTATTATCTTCCAGCAGAGATTATATTTATCTTTAAATTTGGCAGAAACTTTTATAATATATAAAAATCAAAAGTCACAAAATTCAGCCTCATGGCTTCTGGAGAAAAAATTTAATAAAAAATGCAGAGAGGGGTGCATTTTGGGATTCCTTTTTTCTTAGGTGAAAATGCAATTTTATAAAACAAATCATAAACAACATATATAAAGGAACTATTGATCTTAGGGACCGTTCACAAATTTCGTATTGCAATACGAACCATTTCATCACAGAAGAAGCGTTTTTGCGCATACTAAGTATTTTCTGTATGAAAATTGATACAAATGTTAATACGAATTTTGTAGACGGTCCCTTACCTTGATTGTATCAAGAGGTTGACCGGTTACTACCAAGCAAATACCACCTGCACCTCCAGCAATAAAATTCTTTAGAGCGGATTGAGGAGGTGCAGCAGTCTTATCTGTTTCACCAAAATTAGTCATTTTGCACTAATTTATTCATCTAAATAAAGTTTATTTTAACCCTTCATTTTATAATATTTAAAAATGGTCACGCATATGGAATACATTTTTCACATTAATAGCATCAACTATAGATATCTTGTGCTATATGTATATATATTGTGTTATCTAAAGATAACGCTACTAATGTGAAAAAAGGAAACGTGGAATTTCACATTATATTATTAAAGATATCTATAGATAACACGAGATATCTAGAAATAAGTCATTTTATCACTAAATACAAAAGATTTCCCACTTTGATGATTAATTATCAAACATGCAATTTACAAAATGCATTATGATTTTAGCAAAACCATAGTCGTATAAGAAAATAAATATGTTGTGATATACAATATACACGGATTTACTGTGACAAGTGCTCCTATGGATCGAGTGGGGCTTGAACCCACGACCTTTCGATTGCCGGGCGATTGCTCTACCAACTGCGCTATCGATCCGCTGTCATCACCCTATTACAACATTAAGAATTAAATAAACACATAGACATCACACACAATTTCTTTTTTAATTATGTTGTCGATGTGTTATTAGTTGAGGATAATTCATACTACCAGCAAGGACCACCCAAATGCCCCAAATTAAATAACAGATATTAATGAGAATATAAAAACAACTGATGATAACTACAAAATTAATCTACATAATTGATATAAAAAGATATGAAGAAGTTATTAAGAAGCATCTCTTTTCTTATGAAATTGCTGTGTCTAAAAATATCTCGCATACTCTAACAATTCTGAGGTATGATTGTTGAATACCGTGGGTGGACGTTTTATTAGCGATGGTGAGCACAACATAGGGGTTAAATTATAGGAATACGTGTGCTTTAAGGGATCGCTCACGAAATTACATTCGTATGGAAAGTAGTATCAATTTTCATTTAAAAGTTGTGCCTTTGTCCACACTTAGTAAGTACAAAGACACTTTTTTTCTATGACTAAAATGGTACGATTTGCCAATTTGCGATTATTATTTTGGAAAAAAAGTGAAAAAAGTAGGAAAATTTACCTTTTTTTCTCATTTTTTCGAATAAAAATCAAAATCTTCAACTAGATAAAAAAATGAAGAAATGTTTTTAGCTCTTACTATGAGGATTGTTGTGACATAATTTTTTTTCGAAAAAATAAAATGTAGGGGAGTTATACTCTCGCAAGCAAAATTGGGCCATAGTCTCTTTCATCTTACCGACACATCTATAGGGAATAAAAAATAGCTCATTTGATACGATTTCAAAAATGTATACTTTTATCACACGAAAAGATCCATTTCAGGTTCAAAAGATATTTAATATTATCCTGAACACGTGTTTTGGGTTTACACTATCCTTAAGAGTGATTCATAATATCTTTTATAAACATGTCTTACAACTGATACACAGGGACTTTACAGGCTTTCAAATAAATGCACTAAATTACTACTAATTATGAGTCAGATAAACCCTTTTAATGCCTAGTGTCCAATTAAATGGCCATACATACTTTAACTGTCGTTGAAGCATGTGACCATTTTATGCTGACTAGGTAGTAAAGGGTTAATTCTTACCACACTATATAATATCACTTTATTCCTATGAATTTTTATTCAGAAGAATACATCTTGGATGAAAGTGAAACTATTTTGTGAAACAAATCAAAGTGAATTTTTAATATGAGCTCTAACAGAGATATCTTACCCATCAGAGTAGTGTTTACTCCCAGTAGTGTATACTCTCATGACCATGAATTTACATTTTCAGATATTATAGTTACAATAATATATTCCCTTATGTATTTTCAGCTACATACAAGTCTTTGTATAGACGGATTCATAACACGCTTTAACTTAGTCAAAGCAATAAAATGAAGAACAAGAGTCACTATTTTTTAACGGATTAACTAAGAACTCGTTTACATGAGACTTTCTATAGGCGAAATGAACTGTCATGGCTTCTGTGATTGGTTAAATTTTTCCGTCGGAAAAATTTAACCAATCACAGAAGCCATGACAGTTCATTTCACCCGCAACCTTTTGTTTATCCATTAAAAATTCTTAGTTTTAATCTTCTTTGTAGTGCTCTGACTAGGCTGGCATCCGCTATTGCCTTGTATTTGATGTATTGACACAATAAATATTATGCCATTTTGTGGTAATACACTAGCGTGTGCTTTAAAAGAAGAAACTTTCGTAAGTACACACAGCGACGCGAAAATTTTTTATATCTATCGTTTCGTAAAACTTTCGTGAAAATTGCAAAAAGTTCTAAAATTCTTACAGCAGCTTACAGCCTCCTTATACTTTTAATCTAAGATTATCGAAAATTGCTGCTGTTTCACTATTCTCCTATGAAATTGTTTTAAAAAAGCCCTAAAATAATTTATTTCGATAACATATTTTAAATAATAAATAACTGGTAACATATCATAAATTAATAATTCAGGTCATAAATCATGGGTGTTTATTTTCAAGTTCTTTTAAATGCTTAGTGTTTTATAAATGGCCACTAACGCTTTCAACGTTTTTGAAAATGTTTCAGAAAATGTTTTGACAGCGTGTGTGGTAACTTTGCTTCAACTAGGCAATAAAAAGTTCATTAACCATATAAATAAATTCCATAACTAAGCCATCGTCATTATGATGTGATTTTAACCCTCAAAACGCCTAGCGTCCATTAAATGGTCATACACACTTAAACAATCCTGAAGCAATTTGCTTCAGGATTGTTAAAGTGTGTGTGACCATTTTGTTACCATCAGGTGTTAAAGGGTTAAAACAAGAACTAAATTAAAGAATTGTGTTATTTGTGTTAAAAATCTTAAAACTTATACCATCGGTCATACAACGGTATATACATCTTAAGGGAAATTTTTTTACTAAATTCGTATGGAAATTCGTATCAATTTTCATTCAGAAAAAATGTATTGGAGCAAACTTAGTATTAGTATTAGTTTTAGTTATAACGTCCTTAGTTATAGTTTCGGCTTATCAAAATTCACATCATTTTCAACGAACTTGTTCTGAATGAAAATTGGTATGATTTCACATACTTTAATGGAAGAAATTTTCGCTGGAAGAAAATTTCGCGGCTTCGCGTTTTTTTATAGCCAAACAGCGAAATTAAATTCCCGCGAAATCTTTGCACAACCGCGAAAATTAATTCCAGCGAAAATGCAAAAATTTCGCGGATTTCTGAAACCGCGAAATTTTCTTCCAGCGAAAAATTCTTCCATTAAAGTATTAATTGTGTACACAAATTTCTTTATAGAAAAATGGGTACTTAACTAAAAATACGCCAATGCTTATAAACACACAAGGCTTACCAACGCAAGGCTAATAGAAACCGCCAACAATTATCATATCCAAAATCCTACTCTGAAATAATAGGAATTAAGATTCCCTAATTCAGGACGTAGCCTTATAAAAAGTGCAACACAAGAAAAAGAGAGAATTTTCCCACTTATCTGAAAATGTTCACTGCTCCACACATACATTAGACATCATCCAGATAGAGCTTATTGTTCTGCGGCTTTAGCCAGCAGAACTTTAGTTTCGGCAATTCCGTGTCTACAGATTTTATGAGAGTCAGGCTAAATATTAATGAAATTCAGGTTATAAAACACTTTTATTAAAAGTTATTTATATTAATGATAATGCTTAATAAATCATTGAATAAAATAACTGTTTAACAAGTATCCTTTAAGATTTTAATAATTAATAACATGCACCATATTGTTGTTTTAGTAGAACATGTGAGATCTAATTGGAATAAAATTACGTCTATTATAGGAATACGTCACTTTAAATCGAGTAAATCAAAATAGTAATATAAATAATAAACGATAATAAGCAGATATTCGACAAGGAAACATCGGATATTGAGATTTATTCCATCGAGGCAAGTGATATCCGACGACGCTCAGCGGAGTCGGAAATTATCTTGCCGAGACGGAATAAATCCAATATCCGATGTTTGCGAGTCGAATATATGCTTTATCATGCACTTAAGAGGTACATTTGTGGCAGGGAGATAGCTAATTCAACTCATCAAATAAAATTAAAAAAAAACGAAGGGAAAATTAACCAATCAAAAAAGATCTACATTAGTTGCACGGACTACAATAATAATATCATGTACGTGCAACTAAAACTTTTTTGATTGGTTAATTTCTTCTACGTTTTTGATTACTATTTAATTACTTGTCGATTTCCAATAATAAAATCGAACGTTTTCATTAAAAGATTTAATTAAGGCGGCTTTAAGGTGGGTTTTCAGTTTATTCGCCTGGTCGCAGCGACCACGCTCCACTAGTTGAAACTTTTCCAACTACCAAGCGACTGCGACTACCAATCAAAAGCCACTATTTCTCAGTCGTGCGACCAGACGAATGACCACCTTTACATTGTCTAAAACGTCTGATAATACTGATAATAGCTTTGACGTAAGATACGATGAATTATTTAAGCGTAAAAGTGTATGATAACGATGTTTATTAAATTTTTTGTCATTATTATCGTATTGCAGGCCTTCACTCATACTTTTAACGTGAGATAATTGTTATATGGAGTATTTGAAGTAAATTCCAGTTGGTTTTTTAGAAGTAAATTCGAGTTGGTTTTTCATTCTGATATGTCTATGGTCTATGGCAGCACAACACCTTGCAGATACAAACTCGATTTATGTGTCTTCTCGATTCCAAACCTTTTTATATCAAGAAGCGAAAGGTTCTATTGTGAGACAATCGCCTCTAATCAATACTTCGCAATATATATGCGAATGGAGCCAATCTTACAAGGATAACTTCAGCAAATGACTTCTTTCTCGTATTCGCCGGTTGTTTTATTAATAGTAAAACCCACCAAAAATTTACATCCTGGCAGAATTGAAACACATAAAACTAGTCATTACTACCAATTTGGAGCAACGTTATTCAAAGCTTTCATAGCAACTTCGTATCCAAGGAAACATGCCTAAAAAGATAACACATAAATAAATGTCAAACTAAAAACGTTCATCGATCTGTTTCTTAACTCTCTATTGAACAGAATCAAAAATAGTGTGACATTTTTTTATTTTGTTTTTTTTAGCATTTTTTAGAAAAAAGTGGATATCTGTGGGTAACATTGTCCAATTTTGATAAAAATTCTAGAATCTGGTAGAACATGTTAGTACCCAGGAGTGTAGTAGTTCATAATTAGGTGTTATTTTGTGGGTTATAGCCCACAATTTAATCTTAACTTTAATGTAACCCACATGTTAACAAAAAGGCCTAACATAATGAAATCTTCTTTAACATATTCTTTAACGTCCTGTTTTTCACTTTTTTTTTTGACTTTTTCAGAGTGTGTTTTTCAACAACTGTAACCCTCAAAAACACACCTAATTACATAATGTAACCCACAAAATAACTCTGCATATCAAATTTCAATCTTTGTTCAACAAGTTAAAAATTATCTTGATACCTAAATTCAATCTCGAGCAATACGGCTATAAAGATGAGTGGTATGGTAACCCACATGGCATTGTAACCCACAATTTTACACCTGAGTAAAAGGCCTATAAAATGAAAACTAGTAACCCGCAAACGCTCGTTCTTTTTAAAAAAAAATGCTAAATCATCTAGAATTTCTACACACTTTAGTTTTTGGCTGTAACCCGCATAATTGCACTTCAATCCATATTTGTTTGTTGCTAGGTAAAAATGTCACAAAACCCCCCTTTATTTTTGATTCCGTTCTATTTGTATGACATATTTTGTAACGGATGGTCTCATAAATTCGTTTCATTCCAGCATACTTTTTTGAAATTAATAAGTATTTTCTTCAAAAAAGTTTTTGTGACGATCCCATCAAAATATCGCTTACAGAAGTGACTTCCAAATACAACTAGACGCCGAGAGGCGTGAACTATCTTGCCATGCTTCACGAAGGTATGCACTCTTTTTTGCAAAGCAAAAAGCGGGCTGAAGGCCTGCTTTGCAGAGTAGCGTTATTTGCCAAGATCATTATATATTTCACATGAGGCTCTGAGAACGATGTTTCTCTCCCTACGCTGCGATTTTATTCTGAAAATTTTTGATTTGGTACCGATACATTTTTTTCATTTTTTTCTCATTTTTTTTTCAATTTTTTTAACTAACATGTAGAACATTCAAGCCCCACCCAACCTCGATCCTCAAACACCAAGACCCAAACCCCCCGACCATCGGCCCCTGACCCACGACCCCCGGTCCCTGAACCCCGACCCCCTTGTAATGACCGATAGGCTCAAAGTGGAAGATTCTTGGTAAAATTTTGCTGGCAAACAGTCACTGGCTTACGCTTCGCAACCCTTAATTACTGGTTTACAAGACTGGCATCGGGTAAATTTGATTGAGGATCACTGTGCTTAGAAGTTCAGAAATTGGAGCCGAATTTTATATTTCCAACCTCGTACCCAGGACTTTTTACTACTAAATCAAGGAGCAGTACAACCTCGTCGCCAAGGTTTCTTGCCTTTTTTTGAACTGTCGCTGGTAGCGAAGTTTGCCGTCATGTAAGTTACCAATAGGCCAAGAAATCCTGGGAATAAGGTTGGAAGCAGTAAAACGTCCTGGGGTTGGCTTATTCCATGACCAAGTGTGCGGCGCACGAAGAAATCTTCAAAAACGGATTATTACGCGCGTCTCTAAAGTGAATGAAAGTTCAAACAGCTTATAAATTTTGTTACTTATGAACATGAAAGTTATTGTTGTGTTGACCTTAGGGCTTTTATGTTTTTGTCCTGTGTGTGGTCCATATCTGCTCTGCAGACAATCGCGTTAAAACGGGAAGATTCCCGTTCCGAAAAGGGTCACTGAGAACGAGGTTGAAAGAACTGCTTGGAGTCGCCCTGTTAGTGTTTCCGGACGCATAATAAGCATATATTAGCGTAATTAGAGGCCACGTGTCATCCGCACGTCAATTTTGCATTCTGCAACACAATACCTTGCAGATAAAACTTCTGTTTCTGGATCAGGGGTACGTATAAAAGGGTAAGATGATCAATACAGGTGTTAGCTACTTAATTTCAAAACGTCAGAACAGAAAGTCAGAATAAGAAACATTGGGAACAACGTTGATAGAAGTGTATGTGTGGCGAGTTAGTTCACGCGTCCTTGCGTCTTGTTTGTGTTGTGGTTGTATTTTCTAGTTTAAAAATTGAAAAATGACACTACTGGTTGAGGTTTTTCTTTATGAAACGAAGTCTTGGAGTATGTATAGAAACTTATTTATACCAGGTATGTTAGTTTCGTCCAAGCACCAGCTTTTCGCTTCGCACTTATGTTGCGCAGCTTATTTCCAAGCTATTGCAATATTTTGATTAGACAGAGATATGACGATCGACGCGAATTAAACTACTCTCTGCCAGATAGAAATATCATTAAAAGGTGTTCTCAGAGACCAGACCATTTCAGCAGTTTGCATCTTTGCTTTAGCTTTAAAGTCATATCCCCTGAAAAATGTTATCAAATTGGTTTGAATTGCAATGATTACATTTAAATGCCCTTAACTACTTAGGGACCGTCTCAAAATTTCGCTTAAATTCGCTTCACAATTCGCTTCATTTTCACCTTAGATGAAGTGTTATTACTTCATCTGAGGTGAAAATTATTAGGAATGAAGCGAATTGCGAAGCGAATTTAAGCGAATTTTTGAGACGGTCTCTTATCTATATAAGTAGAAGACTGTTCTTATTTAAGTAAACCAAAAAAAAAGCTAAGGTAGTCACCGAATAGGGCTATACGAACCAGATGTATACATGTTCAGGAATAGTGGTTCCGTCAATTGCACTAGCAATTGATTTTTAAGCCAGGGATGTTTCTACGAGACAAAAATATTTGCAATGTGCTTACTATTTGTAATACATCATTATTCGCAGGCTAGCTTTTAATGGATTGGTCAGTGATATGTAGACCACTTCTTGGTCGGCTCAAAAATCTACTTACCGCATTTGCAGGGAAAGCTCGAAGCATAACTGGAGTCAAACCCTTGAATAATGCTGATATACCCTCATTGCGAACCTGAAAAATGAAATACAGAACATAAAAAATACCACTCAGATAGTGCTTACATTACCCTGTCATTGATTGTACAGTGACAACATGTTAGATGGTTGCTTAACAGAAAATGTTATCCTAAGTAACAAATAATTTTATTATCCATAAACCCTTAAATACCTAACGTTTAACAAACTGTTCAGACATACTTGAACAAGCCTGCGGCAAAAGGTTCGGGAATGTTCAGTTAGAAGTGCGACCATTTGAAAGACATCAGAAGCTTAAGGGTTAACCACTTATAGAATTTATACTTCACACTGTATCAGTGATCACTAAACTACTTGGAAAATGTTTTAAACATGCCAAACTGCCCGTTTTCTACTGTAGTAACTAACTTACCATTTGCGTGAACACATCTCTTACACCAGTATAAGTACCAGCTGGAGCTAAAATAGAAGGTTTGTAAATATTCAAATGACTGGAAAATCAAAAACAAAAATAAAATTATACTAACACAAAAAGTGATGTTGGGAAGATGTTCGTTCCGAGCTGGTTTTTTTATAACCAGTACTCCTTCGGAATGTCTTTTTCGTCTAAGCACACATGCTTTTCATTTTTTCACCATTGAGTCTAGTACTTTTTTCTTCTTGTTTTTCTTACATCCCTGCAAGTAGGAAACAGCCTAATTTTTGTACACTCCTGTTCTGCTTTATTTTAACTTTTACTAACTGCACTAACTAACTACTAGTTAGTACCAACAAGGATTGGTGGTATCTATAAATGAAGTCAGAATTGGGACTAGACTTTTGGGTTTCATAATTAAATATAATAATCAAATATCAACTTCATGAGAATAACTAGCAGTCTTAGACCTCGTTTACATGGAAAATCGTTGCGGGCGAAATGAACTGTCATGGTTTCTGTGATTGGTTAAATTATTCCATTGGAAAAATTTAACCAATCACAGAACCCAGGACAGTTCATTTCGCCTATATAAAGTCTTCATGTAAACGAGTTCTAAGAGGCTGTCTACAAAATTCGTATTGTAAATCGTACCAGTTTCATCACAGAAGAGATGGACTTTAGTTGATACTCCCTAAGGAATCGTATAACTCATGTTAAGTATAATAATAATTATAAACCTTAAAAATAATTTAATGTTAGAATGTTTGATATAAATAAAAACTAAAAATAACAATGATTTGCTAGTTGCAAAGTGTATACTTTTCCTTTTAACCAATTTTAAGTGGTAATCCTGCCCAAGCTTAATTTCACCCCATATATTACAAACCTGTTTGAAAACGCGATTTCAACGTATCTGGACCAATCGCGACTATCCAATTCAATATACCGGCAGATCCTACAAATAAGAAATAATAATAATAATGTTACTGGGACAACAGTAGTTGAAGATAGTAAGTGTAAGTTAAAATAAAGCCAATTTATTAGATTACAAAAGAGTCTCTTTAAAAGCATTTGGAAAAATTGCTTTACATTTAGCTGATGATTTTCTGAAGTCTCTAGACACATATTAGTGCAAAACAAGATTGATAGACATCAAAATATGGTAAAACAATTGAATTTTAGAAATAAGCATAAAGCTAACTCGTAATTTGTTAGTTTCAGGTGCAAAATATGCGCAGAAATAGCAGGGGATTACCGTACGTGCAGGACACTATTATTCTGTAATTTCCCACTCAGCTGCGATTGCCTGGGCAATTACAAAGCAGTGTTTCCTTCAATTCTCTATGTAAAAATTGCAAAGTTTAGTGGGACCTTAGAATTATTTGTAATCAAATGGTTTGGAAAACAACAAACTTGATTGGTTTAAAATGTTTCGTTCGATTGTTTAAACCAATCATATTATTATTATTTAAAAAAAATGTTATTGCAAATTATTGCATTATCTTCCATGCAATTAACCAGGAATAGCGTGACTTAGTCCGCTAATTTTGGATAAATAGCCCTCGTTTCATTTCAAAATTTTTTAACTTTGAAACGAAAATTCGGGCTATTAATCCCAAACTGGTCTCCATGTCATGCTAATACTATTACCAATATACCATGTTCATTGAATGGACACATTTACTTAAAGAATTTCTTTACGTATGCTGATCAAAGAGTTAATGTGAATCCACGTAACTTCATACAAAGTAAGTTATTTCAAAATTCAGGGAATAATAAACTCTAGCTAATTAAAGTACTTACCACCTGCTGCCAAAATTCTCAATGGACTCAGATGAGCACGGCTAAAATAATAATATAAATATTAATATAAAAAATCAAAATAACTTAAGAGAACTAATTAAAATGTATTGCAAATTGTAACATTTCTATCCATAAGAAGAAGTTTCTTTGAACAAACAAAGTATAATGCCAAAGAGACTTAATAAAATCATGAAGCAAAAATGAAGCAAGAGTGAAGCAGAAGCGGACGTGAAGCAAGAATATCAAAACGTTTTGATATTCTTGCCTCAACGCATGCTTCATGCTTTACTCTTGCTTCACTTGCTTCACAGGTGTTCACACAACACTTGCTTACTTCATCCTGTAATGTGAACTGATTGCTTTATGTCTTCTTCAAACACCACTTTACTTCAAAAACATTGCAATGCGCATGCTTACTTCATTATTACTCCATAAGTGTGAATCAGGCTTTAGGAGCCGTCTCAAAAATTCGCTCTATAAATTCGCTTCATTCATGTCAATTTTCATCCCAGATGAAGTGTTATTGTGCATACTTTGTATGCACAATAACACTTCATCAGAGGTGAAATGAAGCGTTTTGTAAGCGAATTAAAGCGAATTTTTGAGACGAACTCTTAAATGAAAATGTTGTAACAACGACTTGACGTCATATATATTGACTCGTTTTTTGTCATGTAATAAGAGGTGCCTATGAATACTCCGTATTAAATCAAAATTACGATACCATTGGTGTTAAATCACATTAATTTATAATCGTCTAGCCTCTTGCAACTAAATGAAACATTCCCATTTTGTAAATGTCTATACACAACAGCATGTATTCAAAGGAAAGGGAAAATGGCACTTCTGTTCAGATGAATAGGGTAGGGAGTCGGAATCGTATGAAACACGCCACTTCTGGTGAAAATGAAACAATTCATGTTTTAAACTTGAGATGTAACCTTACCTTTCTCCTTCAGTGGTAAGTGCTCTCAGTAACATTTCATATCCCATAAAATAAGTACCACTGCCTGGTACATCTAAAAAAACACAAAATGCTTCATCAAAAGTAGTGAACCTAACAACATAGCTACACTAAAGGTCTATCTATACTAGCCGAGTATTTCGTGGAACAAGCAAATAAATTCAATTAGCTAATTCAGTGCCGCAATCAAGCCGCTATGATAACGGATCATTGTTTGATTTCTACTACACCTGTAGCAGAAATAACACAATGATTCGTAATCTCTTACATCTTCGGCACCGAATGAGTTAAATCACTCAAGGTTTGTCAAATATCAAGTTGTCAAATATTTGTTCAATAAGAAAGTCTCATTTGTATCACTTTCACATTAGGATACTTCTCCTAAGGTGAAAATGAAACCAATTCTTAAACCAATTTTTCTAATCCATATTATCCTATCAATCATACTGTTATATTCACAATTATAAGGATAATTCATAAACTAACGTTTTAAGTTTTACCAAAAATACTCTTTTCGAAAGCCCATTTCATCATAATTTCTTTGATCTAGCGTTTTTATTTTTATTTCAAAGTTTTTATTTGGAAAACTGCAAAATCTTGCTTCTAAACTTCACTTTGGTGCTTTTTCGTGAAATCCGTCAACCAAGTCCTCCGGTGCTTTTATGTGACGTTACCAATCTGAGAATTAGAATCCAAGAGTTGCGGATGGACCCAAGCCTAGTTTAAACTCTATGCGATCTTCGGTGAATAGGAAATAAAACAAATTGTACAAAAAGAAAGACAACAATTTTAAATACCTCTCAGTAATGTTGCACCAGTTCCCCTGTAAATTCCACGAAAGAAACCTTCCTCTGCATAGATTTTCTTCGCACAATCCAATGCACCATTATACTTTTTATTCTTTGGATCTCCAGCCTGAATCTAAAATTTGAAATATATAACATTAACTTGTGACAGAAACATATTAGGAGGGTTCACAATTTTGGCATTGAAATTCGTAATCAACTTTGTGCAAATTTTGTTGCTGTCAAACAATTAGAATTTCTGGGAGTCAAAGAATAAATTGTTCATATAATATTTTGGCCCATAGATCAAATTTGAAGACGGTCTTCAAATTTGATCCATGGATTATATAAACAAGTTACTTTTTGGCCCCCATAAATTCTAATTGTTTGTGTCAGTCCAAGTATCTATAGGTGATACGTGGTAGGTAAAAACACAATCTTTAAAGCACTGTCTACAATTTTCGTATGGAAATTCATATCAATTATTTTCATACAAACGGAGTGTTTTTGTACATACTGTGTTTGCAGAAAAAAGATCTTCTATGAAAGAAATGGCACGATTTGTGATCCTTATAAAGGAGAATTATCAAAAAATATACTATAACCTCTTCATACCTGCAAAAGGCACTTGATTCGATCTCCAGGAACCATAACAACTGTTGCAAAAACACCTCCTACCACACCAGCATTAAAAATTTGAGGTAACCTTAACATAAGTACAATCTTAATAATGCCATCTTTAAAATTCGCTTTATAAATTCGTTTAAGTCCAATTAATTTTCATTCAATGGAAGTGCTACTCTATATGCACAATGAAGACATAATCCTGGCTCTCTTAATTATGAGCCATGATTGGGGGGGGGGGGGTGAGGTGCAAAGAAATTATTTCAAACTAGGCCCTCTGAAATAGCCATTTTAGCCTTTTCCAATGGTGAATTAATGATTTGCAGCAGGATCTTTAAGCCGTTTAAGTTTAAAAATGGTTACGTATGACAAATTTCTTTGGGTTTTTTTGCTTCATTAAATTTAAAAACAGCGGAATTCCGCTTTTCGGCGAAAAGGATCATGTCTGATGGCACCTCGTCTGATAAGATAATGAAACAATTTATTAAGCGAATTAAAGTGCATTTTTGAGACGAACCCCCTAAGCTTCCATTATAACATATTTTTAATTACTATTTCAAAGAAAACTAGGCATTTTTAAGACTGTTTTAAATAAAAGGGCAATTTTTTGTCATTATTCAACAGGTAGCGTCAAATTGTCGGACTCTTAACAGGTCTGGAATAGGGTCTGATCAAATATAATAGAAATAATTGTTTTGCTGGAATAAAAATAGTACTAATCAAAAACACTATTTTTTGTGGACAGTTGTTTACTTACGATAACTCTTGTGATGGATCTGTTGTCTGTAACTTTTTACCAACACCATATCCAAAGAAACATATAGCATAGATTGGTGATATACCGATCAGAGGTGTGGCCATTCCCTTGTATAATCCTCTAATTCCCTAAGAAATTGATGATGACATAAGTTGGCAATAATATTATTGCTAATTTCTGTTTTCATCAATTTCTTAGTGATTTAGAGGCTTATACATCATGGTCCAGTTTTGGATTCAAATTAAATTATTAGGAATTATTTTATTTGGTTTCACGTATCATAGGTAAAATGGGATTTTAATACTAGATAAAATAACAATCCGATTTTGATATGCATATTATATACCATATGCTACCGGAACCATAAATATATATATAAGTTAATAGAAGATATGAGCTATCATATTTACCTCTAGCTTGATAGTTTTTTTCGCACAATCTAATGTGCCAGTGTACATAAGTTTCTCTACATTTTGTGTTTGTAAACGAACCTATAAGAGAATCAACACAACAATCAATTTAATTTAAATCATATCAGGCACTTAACGAAGGTCTTTCAAATTTGCAGGCCTTTTAAGAGTCCGACAATCGGACGCTACCCCTTCAATAATCAAGAAGAAATCCACTTTTAATGTAAAATAGTCCTAAATTGCTAAATGATTAGATAGGATAATTTACCTTAATCCATCTCATAGGTATCTTTCAAGAGCTTCTAAAGATCAAGTCATCTTTCAGATGATTCATTTTTGATTCATAAGTTATGATTATATTATTACATGGAAACAGAAGAGTAAGGAGCAATTAACCCTGTATGGCAAGGCCTAATTCGTACCCCCTTTGGCACTTTTCTTCTAAAGAACGAGTGCAATTGTCATAAAACTTTACACAGATAATCCTTGACATAACTACATTTAAAAATAAAAGCACTATTTGTGTCAAGGGTCGTGTGACTTTACTGCTGACGTCACTAAAATCGAAGAATCACAAGTAAAAAAATCAAAAAAATCGAAAAAACGTTTTTGAAACTCGTATTCCGATGAATGAATATCAGGAAACAAAACAACAAAAAATATGCAAATAATCTTAATTAGGGTTAAAAAAAATAAAAAAAAAGTTTTGAAAGGAAACGTTTTGTAAATTATTTTCACCCTTAGTAACCAAAATGCTATAATCTCCCAGCAGAGATTATATTTATCTTGAAATTTTGCAAAAACTTATATAATATATAATACCTTATATTATTGGTATAAATTTTTGCATGTACTTATTTTTGCAAGTGGCATTTTGACTGCATTTTGCGGGAATTTATTTTTGCTAATTCAATATTTTGGAAGAAAATGCAGGTATTTATTTTTGCGAATTCGATATTTTCATTAAAAAAATGTGTTGATTTAGCTATTAAATCCGGAATTTTTGTAGAAAGTAAAGCAAAAGGGTATTAAAGCAGAAAAAAAAGATTGTGGGTACTTATTTTTGCGAATCACTAGTATTGCAACGTTTTGCAGGTAGTTTTTTTCAAAATTCGCAAAAATTCCAGCCGTGCTGCTTTCCAGCCTTGCAGCATTGCTCTGGATGTATTAAAAAAATAAGGAGAGGGGTGTATTTTAGAATTCCTTTTTCTTAGGTGAAAATTTAATTTTACAAAACAAATTTTCCTAACAAATCATAAACACCATATATAAAGGAGCCATTGATCCTAGTGCATTGATTGCAGTTCACAAATTTTGTTTTGCAGCACGAATCATTTTCATCACAGAAGAAGCGTTTTTGTGCATGAAAAGTGATGCGAATTTCCATACGATCTTTGTGAACGGTCCCTTACCTTGATTGTATCAAGAGGTTGACCTGTTACTACCAAGCAAATACCACCTGCACCTCCAGCAATAAAATTCTTTACAGCGGATGGAGGAGGTGTGACAGCCTTTTCTGTTTCACCAGAACTCGTCATTTTGCAATAATTTAGTTATCTTAATAAAGTTTATTTTAACCCTTTAATCCATGATATTCAAATATGGTCACGCATACTTAAACAACCATTCAGCATATGATGTAGGATTGTTAAGGTATGTGTGGCCATTTTACAATGAACTAAAGGGTTAAATAAACACATAGCTAGATATCACACATATACCGTTTTCAATTATGTTTTCTACGTGTTATTAGTTGAGAATAATTTCATACTACCAGGAAGGACCTCCCGAATGCCTTAAGTTTAATAACGGACATTTTTCAGAATATCAGAAAAATGACAAATAAAATTATCTAGCATGTTTACTACAAAATTAATCTACATAATTGATTTTCAACTGTAAATCTATTTAACAGATAGAGATAAGAAAAAAATGTTATTAAAAAGCATCTCTTTGGTTATGAAATATCGATTTGCTATGTCCAAAAAGATCCCGCATGCTTTAGAAATTCTGAAATAAAAACTGCAGGATTGTTAAATACTGTGCGTGGACGTTTTATTAGTGATGGTAAGCACAATATAGGGGTTAAATTATAGGAACGTGTGTGCTTTAAGGGACAGTTCAAGAAATTGCATTTGGATGGAAATTAGTATCAATTCTCATTCAAAAGAAGTGCCTTTGTGCATACTTAGCATGCACAAATTCATTTTCTATTTTGAAAGTGGTATGATTTGCGATTAAGAATTTTGTGAACGGTCCGTTAATTAACAATCCTGTAGCAAATGCATAACGATTGATTTATTTCTTGCTTCATAACATCTTTTTCAAACATGTTTTACAATTGATATACAGGGACTTTACAGACTAATTACGAGTGAGATAACCAGCAGTGGATGCTTAATTCCTTTATGCCTAGTGTCCAATTAAATAGCCTAGGTAGAAAGGGTTCATTCTATCCACAAAGGTATATACGTAATCGTCTACAAAATTCGCTTTACAAATTCACTTCTTTCCTATCAATTTTCATCTCAGATGAAGTGTTATTGTGCATACTTCTTATGCACACTAACACTTCATCTGAGGTGAAAATGATCAATTTTAATTCAGAAGAAGTATGCACAAATCAAAACGAATTTTTTTAGATAGAACTCTAAGGACTCGTTTACATGAAGGCTGAAGGCTTTCTATAGGCGAAATGAACTGTCATGGCTTATGTGATTGGTTAAATTTTTCCAACGGAAAAATTTAACCAATCACAGAAGCCAT